>JAVJIF010021456.1:0-103377 GCA_038442645.1 Agave tequilana
GAAATACTTATCGACCCGACGAAGCGGGGAAACTCAAATGGAGGCGAGAGCGAGAACACTCGCCTAAATCACCAGAAATGCCGAAAGGTCCGAAATCCATGGAACTCGGGACGCGCCATAAAATATGATATAAATATGTAGAGAGAGAAAGTGAAGAGGAGAGAGAAAGAGAGAAGGGAAGATGATGTTTGTCAAGTGACAAGTCAAGCAATACCAATATATGATGTAAGTCTCGAGGACAAGGTTCATATTCAAGAAAAGGATTAACCACAGGAAACAGTCAAGATTAGTCGACTAGGGAGATGTAGTAGTCGACTTATAAAGGGGTTAGTCGACTATAGATAAGGGACAAGTCGACTAGTAAGGCTGCGTTTGGGAGAGCTGCGTTTTAGGAGGAAAGTTAGTCGACTAGAAAGAAATAGTTAGTCGACTAATAAAGGAGTTAGTCGACTATAGAAGAGGACCAAGTCGACTAGTAAGGCTGCGTTTGGGAAAGCTGTGTTTCAGGAAGAAAAGTTAGTCGACTAGGAAAATGGGGTAGTCGACTAATAAAGGGTTCAAGTCGACTAATGAAGGGATCAAGATAAATACAAGATAACCAAGTCTTGGCGAGAAAAATCACTCGCCAAAAGGAGTGGCCGGTATTCACAAGGTGATGGAGTGATGGTGGTAGTGATTGAAGTTGATGATGAAGAAGAAGGTGGAAGTTTTGGTGGAGTTGTTGGAGTTGTGGTGGTTTCCATGGAGATGGAGGAGGAAGAAGATGAAGATGGGGAGTTGGAGAAGTTGGAATTGTGGTGGTTGTGGTGGTGGAGATGAAGAAGGAGTTGGTGATGGTTAAGACTTTTGGTGAAGTGGTGAAGAGAAAAATCAAGTGGAATGGAGAAGGAAAGGTATTTATAGAATTTGGAATTATGAAGGTGATGTAAATAAATAAAAGAGAGGGGGTTATTTGTAAAATGAAGGGGGTGAGGTGTTTCTCTTGGCCAATCTTGGCCAGCCATGGAGATGGATGAGGTGGAGATATTTGGAGGAGATATTTTGGTGGAAGGTTGGAGAAGAAAATGGAAGGTTGTAGAAGTTTGAGAATTTGGTGGAAAGAAAAGGAAACTTGTGGTGGAAGGAAAAGGAAAGAAAGAAAATGGGAAAAGGAAAAGAAAATGGGAAAGTAAGATATTCTCTTGGAAGAGAAAATGAAAATAATGAAAGTGGCGGATTCCCGGGATTCAGTTGCGGATGCGGAAATCTTTCGGGAAAATACCGGAATCGTCCCAAAATCAAGTATCTCGGAACGACCCGAAATAATTATCAAAAATCAAGAATATTAATTTAAGACTCATGGTAAAATCCGTTTTAAGAAATACTTTATAGTTTTTAAAACTAAAAATCCCGGAATCAATCAGCGATACCGGCCGATACCGACTCCGGTGGAATTTTCATAAATTCATAAAATCCTCAGAAAAAGTATTTAGGTAAGAAATGTGATTCTAAGAGATAATGTCTAAAGGCCCTTCTAGAAATTCCAATCTTTGTAAATTAAAAATCCGGGAATCGGTCAGCGGCACTGGTCGACACCGGTTTTGAAGATTTTCAATTTAATTCAGGAAATTCCAGAAAATCATATAAAATCTAAAATATTGGAAAATGATATTTGAAACTGAAATCGATCAAATCTAAATATCAGAAAGACCAATTTGAGTAATACACGAGGATCGGGTCCCCGGTTCAGAGAAGGGCAGACTCTGAGTCCACGAATCCGGATCCAAGACAAAACGATCATGGAAATAATTCATAATACAAAATGAATACAGGAAGTAAATCAAAAAATACGATCGAAAAATCTGAATACGCAACTAAGTACGTATTCCGGGAGCGGGGTGTTACAGGAAATTAGAAATCACAAAGAAAAATCCTTGGGAAAAACTGAAACTAAAATAGAGAAGTTCAATCAAAATCCTTTCCCAAAAACCCTTTCTTTGATTTTTCAAACCCTAATGAAAACACCAAATGGATAGTTCAATTCAAGCTCAAAAACTTCTTTTGATTGCTGTAAAAACACCAGAGAGTATGAAAAATTTCGCAGAAAAAATCTTAGTGAAAAACTCTTGCAAATGGGGTATATATAGGCAGATTTGGAAACTAGCCGTTGGCAGCTATTTTTGCCAGATTTGCCCTGTCGGTCGACCGGTCGGTCGACCGCCCAACGGTCAAATTTTGAACCGTTGCAGCTACCGGTCGACCGCCCGATCGACCGAAACAAACAGAGACCAACTCTGTTAACAGTCGGTCGACCGTCCGGTCGACCGACTCCAAAGCTGCCAGACGTGCACAGACCTGTGCACGTCGGTCGACCGTGAGGTCGACCGGTCACTGGTGCGGTCGACCGCTCGGTCGACCGACCAGGCCTGTCAGCCTGATTCTGGGTCAGAAAAACAGAGGTAAAAATATTGAAATAAATCCCATAAAATCTCTAAAATTCAACAAAAATAGTTTTGTCATTTTATATTGAAATACAAACTTGTGTTAAAAATCCCAACACAAATTTCAAACATATTTGACTATTTTTGTCTCATAGAAATTTTGCCAAAAACCAAAAACCGTATTTTCTAAAACTTGGATTTTAAATAGAAAATACACATTGTCCAAAAACTTATCCATAATACAAAAGCATGATATTTAAACACTTTGAAACATGTTGTATATGAATAGAAATCCATTATACAAGAAACACATATATATCATGATTTTTGTCATTAAGCTCAAAAATATGTTTTGCTAGAAATACCAAAACATAAAACACATGGAATTGACTATCAAACTAAGTTTGTTTAAACAATTGAAGCATGCATGTATATAGAACAAATCTAATATACATTAAAACATGTAAACTTGTTTTGATATAAAATCTATTCATGAAAACCAAGATTGGTTAAACCTAAAAACCGAAAACCAAAACATGAAACGTGTGTGCAGTGAACTTGAGCATATCATACTATTCTAATCTTTACAATTAGGCTCTAAACACAAACTAAACTAGGGATACCTAAGTCTTCTTGTAGAGCGCCGTCTCCAAGTTGACTCGGTCCAAACCGTGATTCACCAAGCTTGACTCCAATGAGTGCTAGATGTCATCTTGATGCTTAGGCTCTTGAATCACCTTGTGAAAGATGTGTGGAAGCTTTCACCAACTAATATCTTGTTAAATATCTGAAACTTAAACATTGCAAGATTATTAGTACACATAACTACATGAGTTAATCATCATCAAAACTAGAGTGGAAGGCCTTTGGGCCAACAATCTCCCCCTTTTTGATGATGACAAAACTCATGGAGTTATTTATGCATGGATTAAAGTAAAGCTTCAAAGAAGCTCCCCTTAACTCATGCATAACAATAAAACATATAAGATATGCAATGAATGTTCTTAAACACATATAAACATGTTCTGGATACCAATTAAAATAAAACATAAATAATGAAACATGCTCTTGATACCAATAAAACAATAATATTGAAACCAACATACTATTACTAATGAAAACCAATATGCATAAATCAACCATGCATATAAACTACAAATTCTTCTCCCCCTTTTTGTCAATCATCAACAAAGGGGTAAAAGCAAACATAATGAAAACAAATACTTCTCCCCCTAAATGTTCAAAACAAAGAAGCAATAAATTATTCCAAGGGGTAAAACCAAAGTCAATATGATATCAATTGAAAACAACAAACTTTGAGAAATGCCAAATCTTATTTGAAATAAAACAAGGCATTGAAACAAAATAACATTTTATATCAAAATGAAAACATGTAATGTAAACTTGATACCAATAGATAATAAAAAATTGATACCAAATTTAAGAAAACAAATAGCATCTTGATACTAAAAGAAGATATTTTTCATTATAAGCATATGATACCAATTACTTTAATATCATAAAGTTAGGGAGTGGGAAACAAAAACAATGGTAAACCAAATACCAATTGAAATATAAAATACGAGTTTCTCCCCCTTTATGAAATACCAAAAGAAAATATGCATAGGCTTGAAATAAGATACCAATTGAAAATTAAATCAATTGAAACATGATATTCATTAAAAATTCAAGCTTAGCAATCTTAAAATTATGATAAAGCTTGTATATGGATACCAATTGAAAAACTCAAGCTTAACATAACCAAAATTTGTGATATCTTGAAGCACAAATAAATCATCTATATATGTATGTAAGAAATAGATCCCAATTGAAATTGATACTATATGAAGTGTAAGCATACATATATAAAGCAAAACAAATATGAGTATACGAAAGGATGTTAAGATTGATACCTATTGAAAGAATTCAATGATACCAATTGAAACAACAATAAGATCAAGTGTATGATTCATATCAACTATACCTCCCAATCATGGTTCAAGATTTAAATGATTTTCATTTTAAAGTATACATGAACATGATCTCCCATCCAACCGCCCATTGATGGTAGGGGTTTTCAAAAATAGATTTGAAAGTATAGAATGTTTGAAAATCTCTACCAAGGAAGAATATCACAACTAGTTATATGAATCAACTAGTACGAGATTCTTCAAACAAGAAATAACAAAAATATTTTTCATGAAGACACATGTAAACCACATGGCACTAAAACACTCAAAATCCATATAGCACAATTTATACTCATGAAAACTAAGTCATGAGAAAACATTAAATAAGGTGAGTGTACAAGTGTTGTGAGAAACAATCAACATGAAAATGGACAATCAAGCTCAATATTAAAAACATGAAGTTCATTGTGAAATTACCAATTGAAATCATCTTAAAAACATGATATTCATCATAAATGTGAAATCACCTAAAAACATGAAAATCACCAAAACATGATTTAAACTTCAAGGCATATGTATGTCATGTACAAACTAAAGTATACATACATATCCTAAACACAATGAGTCCACAAAAGTATATGCATGAAGGCACGTGGCTCAAGGATGTATAATAAATGATAGTTTGGACAAGATGGACATATACATGAAATTAAAACAAAACATGTAAAATAGTGAATACAAGTCAAATGCAAGAATCATCAAAACTAGACTATATTAGTACATCAAATGAATACAAATGAGCGTTCAAGCACAAACATATATAAATTTTGTAAGCTCACTCGTTGTATAAGTATAAATCTTAGTCTTAATGAAAACTATCATTTAAGCAAGTAGTCAAAACATAAAGCATGAAACGGGAATCATAAACCAACAAGATAATCATTAAAACATGAAGTATCAAAACAAAAAGTCATAGTCAACCATATGATTAGCATGACAAAGACATGTGCATTAGATCTATGATTAACATGATAGTTAAATATAAAGAGAACACAACATATGGGTCCACACTAAACATGGGTGTCTCAACAACTAATCATGTCAAGCATAAGTCTAATAAGCATGGCAAATATCATACTAATCATGAAACAATAAAAACATTGAAACAAAACAAAAATCATAATCATCCAAATGGTCATAATGCATATGCATGTGCATTAGATCTAGGGCATACATGTTAGTTTAAACAAGGTGAGAACACTAAATATAGATCCATATAAAACATGGGTGCTCAAGTAACTAAACATGTATAACACTAATCTAATCAACATGACATAAGCATGATGAACAATAAACCATGGCATGCTATAAGTAGATGAACATGAAAAGCATGCAAATAAAAATGGGAGTTAGAGAGTGATACCTGATTGTTACACATATTACATATTTTACCACTTTCATACTATGCATATTGTAAATAAAATGTGATTTTTAACCCCTTTCTTTCTATTTTTACAGGTCCACAACTTAAAGGAGAAAAAGCCCATTAATCACTTTAATTAGCAATAATTAAAGTGATTAAATCCATAATCCCAAAGAGCCAAGATTTAAATTTGGATTCAGTTGAGATCCGCGCGCCCATTGGATCTTCCAGAAGGCCACGTAGATAACCCCTAACTACCAGATCACAACAGAAAATCTGGGCTCAACGGCCCAGATTTTGCCGCCAAAACGGGGATTTTCCCGCGTATCTGCGGCGGTTGTGAAGCCGTTGGAGCCCGAATTTTGTGGTAACGGCCAGGGCTCTCGAAGCTTCTCAGGGATGGCTATAAATAGAGGACCAAGGTCTGTGCGTGGAAATAGAGAAGAGAGAGAAGAAAATAGGGGAAATTCTTGTATTTTTGTTTTCTCCTAGGTTTTAGACTTCATCTTCTTCCTCCTAGAGATCTTGACAAAGTGAGAGAGAGAGTGCTATTTGAAAGCTTGTATCAAGGAAGTGACATTCTTGTGATCAAGGATTAATCAAAAGAGCTCCATTCATCTCTTTGCAAACTCTAGTATGTTTTACTTTACTTGCTTTAATTTCTTGCATTGATTCTAGTTCTTTTCTATTGCTTTAGATCTTTGCTTTACATAATGAATTGTAGCTTTATTACTTGTGTAATGGAGAGCTAAATTCCTATTGCATGGCTAGCTAATAACTTACCTAGCTAACTTCTATCTCTATGGACGATTGCTTATTTCAATACTTGCATAGTTAGAGTTTCTTTTGATTTCCAAGGAAGTATAGTTGCTTTCCCTTGGTAATGGCTTGTTAAAACTCTATATGACTCATGTGTGCCTCGGATAGAGCCTTGTCAAGAACAAGAGCCTTTGATGGAAAATGAGGATGGATCACCAAACATGTGCTAATTGTATAGTAAGAACAACTTCTTTACTTCAAGCTAATTTGTAGTTATGTCTTGAATGTTCAAATGAATGTTGATTCTTCTACTTAGCACTACTTGAGTACCAATCCTAGAGTTTATCATTGAACATCTATTTAGAGAGCCTATGATTCAATATGAGGCTTCAAGCTAACAACAAGAGAACACTAATCTTCAAGATGGAAACAACACTTGAACAAACATGCAAGTTATCTTTAATTGCCAATGAGTCAACATGAGGCAATCTTGCAATCACCATTGAGTTTAGCAAGTTAGCAATGAGGTAAAGTTAGCTAGCCATGTGTCTTCTCATTCAAAGTTTTCCAATATTTTCTTTACTAGCTTTTCTTTCTTTGCTACACACTTCACTCATTCTTTTGATTTCTTTTTCCATAATGCACAATCCATCACCTCTTTTCATGTTACTTCTTGCATTTGTGTAAATACATAGAAGACAATTTGTTTTCACTTCTTCACTACATACCGTAACGCTTCTATCGCTAGCTCTCCCGGAGAATCGACCCGATATAGCCATTGCTATAGCGGAGATTGGAAAGGGTACATTGATCTTTGAATACATTTGTGGAGTGAACTAAGCACCAAGGTGGTTTCTAACCTCATCTCTTTGTTAAATAATTGTGCTAATACTCTACACAACTCTTTTCCCAACCAATTTTTGGCGCCGTTGCCGGGGAGAGCAACGGTATTTGAATTCAAGTGAAGAATTAAACGAATACTCTTCTCTGTTGCAGGTTACAGGTTGAAGAAACAGGAAATCTTGCATTGCAGAAACATATAAGTGGACCTGGGCCTCTGCTCTCGAAAGCAGAGACCAGGATCCCTCTGAATTGCCGCAAATTCTGGGCTTTTGCCGCAGAATTGCGGCAAGGAAGAGTTGACTACTGATCATTTTTCTGCAGGGCCTGCTTCTCTGCAAAATACAGCTGCTGCTATATTTTAAATCTTGTTTGCTTCACCTGATATCTGCTAATCAACAGTAAAAACTTGTTGCAAAGTTAAAAAAATTGTTTAGACATTTGCATTCTAGGCACGTGTCTTTCAATTCCTTTACATTTACTGTTGAAGAGTGCGGGGGACAAGGTACGTAAGCATAGCATATAGACTAGGACTCACTCTTTGTTTGATTTACTTAAGCTTTGAGTGAACCTTGTTTGTTGATATCGTACACTTGCACGAATTGATTCTAAGGGCAAATCCCATATAAAAGATAAGGTGGGGATTTTATCACCCCTTCCTTAGCCCACAAACCATTTTTCCCACGCACTCACAATCCTAAGCTTCTAAATAAAAATTGCTAGACGTTGGCCCTAGGGACATCCGGACTCACTTAGGAGATTATCCTAAGGGAAAAAGTGTTGAAAAGTGACTTCTGTAAAATCAGTGTCTAGGAAAGGGGTTGAGGGCCGAAAGCCCGAAGGTTGTTGGTTACTTAATTAAGGAACGTCTCTGACGGAAAACCTCCCACCAACCTTACCCTTACCTGGCTGATTTGCTTATAGTCAGAGTCTACACAAACCTCCTGTGGACGATCTAACGTTAGGAGTCGTCTAGGTCCAGGAAACCTAGAAAGCTTGGATTGAATTTTTTTTCTTTTTTCTTGATTGAAATTTTTCATTTTTCGCCTGTGTGATCGGTGCACGTTGATTGTGTAATTGTATGCAAGAGTGGTATCGAGATCCGAATTCTGCGAGGCTTGTGAGAGTTTCTACACTGCCACATACACCACCACTCGACACAATCATGACTGCCAACGTGTCGTTGCAAGACAAGTTCTATCCTATCCGCACATCACTTCCATCGTGCATTCTCCTCCCAAACACAAATGGAAATAATTTTGAGTTAAAGCCCAGTTCATAAACACACTTCCACAATTCCATGGCCTTGAATCTGAGGATGCGTACTTCTTCATCCGAGAGTTTGAAGAAGTATGCCTTATGATGAGGATTTCCCAGTTGACCGAGGATGCTGTCAGACTTAGGTTTATACCTTTCGCCCTGAAGGATATTGCTAAGAAGTGGCTTTATAATCTCCCAGTCAGCTCGATTTCTACATGGGATGATTTCGTTAAGGTCTTTCTTAAAAGTTTTATCCTATCCATAAGACAGCCCTGATGAGGAAGAATATAATGCAATTCAAACAAGAAGCCAATGAACCGTTTTGGAAGTACTTTGAGCGCTTCAAAGACCTAGTAGCCCTGTGTCCCCATCACGGTATAGAAAAATGGCGCCAGTGCCAGATTATCTATGATGGGCTTGATTATCAGACTAAGACCCTCCTTGAAACCATGTGTCAAGGAGAATTCTTAAAGAAGGATGAAGATCAGGGTTGGGATCTTTTTGAGGCATTAGCTGAAAAGACAATCCAGTGGGAGTCATATACTGAGAAACCTACACCCACAACTTTCAGAACTGGTTTACATTCCATAGGATCCTCAATAGCTGCAGAAGCTAAGATAACTCAGTTGATGAAGAGGATTGAATTGCTAGAGTCCAGGGAAAATACTGCTGTTAATCAGGTCAAACACCATGGTAAATCCGGGTTGTACCTACTGCCATGATCTGAATCATCTGTTTGAGGAGTGTCCAGTTTATCAAACTCAAATGTTTCAGGAGAGTACGAATGCCACGTACACCAGACCCGCTTATAATCCTTACTCCAAAACTTATAATCCGGGATGGCGAAACCATCCTAATTTTTCTTGGATCAGTCTGGTCCTGAGCAGCCGAGACAACCATTTCCACAACAATACCCTGCTCAGTCTCATCCACCGACTTACCACCAGAACCCCCCAAATATTCATTCTTACCAGAGTCCACCCAGATTCCAGTCATACCAAAATCCTGTGCCATACCAAGGAAATTTTCAGCCCCAGTATCAACATCATCCACCACCCAGTCCTTCAGACAAGAAAATTTCTGAGTTGGAGAAAATGATAGAGACCTTATCTAAGACCCAAGCCGCAATGATGAACAATCAGCAGCAGGACATGAATAAATTGCAAATCCAAATAGGGCAGTTGGCTAACTCTCTAACTGAAAGACAAAAAGGAATGTTACCTAGCCAACCAGTACCAAATCCCAAAGCCCATTTTTCTCTGCATGAAGTTGAAGACTTGGGACCCAGCCAAAGCCAATGCCAAGCCATTCAAATCCTTAGATCTGGGAAACATGTAGATAATAAGGTTTCAACTCATTCTCCCAAATCTATGTCACAACCATCACCTTCTGTTCCAATTCAGCCCTTGCAAGACAATCCTTCATCAAGCACACAACCATCCACGTCCCAGTCTAAAGGAAAGAGAAAGTTGATGAGCAAACATATAAGCCTGTTGTCCCATTCCCAAATAGGCTTACAAATCATAAAATGAATACTCACATGGAGAAGATAAGGGAGATATTTAATCAGGTGCAAATCAATGTCCCTCTCTTAGATGCCATTCAACAAGTCCCATCTTACGCCAAGTTTCTGAAAGAAATGTGTACTAAAAAGAGAAAAGCAAATGTCCCTAAGAAAGTCTTCTTGGCTTCCAACATAAGTGAACTGCTCAATGGTCCAATCCCTGTGAAGTACAAAGATCCAGGGAGCCCTACCATTTCTTGCATCATAGGGCAGACCACCATAAATAGGGCTTTGTTAGACTTGGGCGCGAGCATCAATCTTCTCCCCTTTTCTGTCTATCAGCAGTTAGGGTTAGGCAACCTTCGTCCTACCCAGATGACTATTCAGTTGGCTGACCGCTCTGTAAAGATTCCCAAGGGAGAAATTACAGATGTTTTGATACGGGTCGGGGAATTCATTTACCCCGTGGACTTTGTTGTTCTAGAAACACAGCCCGTACAAAATCACAGAGCATAAACACCCGTCATTCTCGGACGTCCTTTCTTAGCCACCGCGAATGCAATAATTAACTGCCGAAATGGATCAATGCGGTTAACGTTCGGAGATATGACGAAAGAGGTGAATGTCTTCCATCTGGGGAAGCAGCCAAGGGATGTGGACAATGATTTTTTCGAAGTGAACTTAATTGAGGATTGACCAGTGAACATGTGGAGGAGGTGGAGTATGAGTCTGAAGAAGAGTTTGAATTGGAGTCGGATGATTTCAACCTGGATCAGATTGTTGGATCAAATGTTGAAAGGACTACTAATTCCACACCTATTCTTCCCTTGCACCATGAGCAACCTGTTATAGATCCTGTCCCTTCTTCTGAGCTTAAGGCTCTTCCCAATCATCTCAAGTACAAGTACTTGGATGAGAAGGAATCTTTCCTGTTATCATTGCATCTAATCTTACTGAGCAACAAGAAGAGGACCTTCTGACTGTGCTAAGGGAAAATAGAGAGGCCATTGGTTGGACCATGGTTGATATTAAGGGGATTAGTCCTTCCATTGTCCAACATAGGATTCACTTGACGGAAGATGCTAAGCCTAAACGAGACCCACAGCGTAGACTTAACCCTATTATGCAAGAAGCTGTTAGATCTGAGATATTGAAACTATTAGACAATGGGATTATCTATCCCATATCTGATAGTCAATGGGTAAGTCCAGTTCACGCCTGTGCCTAAGAAAGCTGGATTTACTGTGGTGGAGAATGAGAATAAAGAATTGATACAAACACGTCTTCCAACGAAGATTCGAGTTTGTATTGATTATAGGAAGTTGAACACAGCCACACGTAAAGACCACTTTCCTCTTCCATTCATCGATCAAATGCTGGAGAGATTGGCGGGACACGAGTATTATTGTTTCCTGGATGGATATTCAGGATATAACCAAATCCAATAGCTCCTGAGGACCAAGAGAAAACGACCTTCACCTGTCCTTTTGGGACGTTTGCATATCGAAGGATGCCCTTCGGCCTTTGCAATGCTCCTGCAACGTTTCAACGTTGCATGTTGAGCCTGTTCTCAGACATGGTGGAGAAATTTTTGGAAATTTTTATGGATGATTTTTCAATCTATGGGGATTCCTTTGAGCAATGCTTGTATCACTTAAAGCTTGTTTTTACAACGATGTATGGAAAAGAATTTGACACTCAAGTGGGAAAAGTGTCATTTCATGGTCAAGCAAGGAATCGTACTTGGGCACAAGGTATCAAGAATAGGAATCGAGGTGGACAAGTCTAAGGTGGAAGTCATAACGAAGCTCACTGAACCTACATCTTTAAAGGACATTAGATCATTCTTAGGGCACGCCGGCTTCTATAGATGATTCATTCAAGGGTTTAGCAACATTGCAAGACCCTTGACAAATCTCTTAGGAAAGGATGTACCCTTCATCTTTGATGAAGAATGTCGAAAATCATGGAGAGAGCTTAAGAATAGACTTGTCTCAGCACCGATCATCTCTGCACCAGATTGGACCAAGCCGTTTGAGATTATGTGTGACGCCTCTGACTTTGCTATAGGCGCTGTTTTAGGAAAGCGTATTGATAATAGGCAACACGTAATCTATTATGCTAGCAGAACGCTGAATGATGCCCAACTCAATTATACAACTACTGAAAAGGAATTTTTAGCAGTTGTCTTTGCGTTGGAGAAATTTCGTCAATATCTGCTAGGGTCCAGAACGGTAGTTTTCACTGATCACTCCGCCCTAAAATACTTGATGCAAAAGAAGGATGCTAAGGCAAGACTGATTAGATGGATACTTCTTTTGCAAGAGTTTGATTTGGAGATTAAAGATAAAAAGGGCGTTGAGAACGTGGTAGCAGATCATTTGTCGAGAATCCCAAATGCACCTAAGAGAGAATACCGATTAACGATGATTTTCCTGACGAGCATATTTTTGAGATGTGTGGAGAGCCCTGGTATGCTGATATAGTGAACTACCTTGCTACCAGGCAAATACCTTCTCATTGGTCAGGACAAGAAAAACACCGTTTTCTGCGCCAAATGCGGTTCTTCTTTTGGGATGAACCGTATTTATTCAAATACTGTCCTGACCAAATCATACGTAGATGCCTTCCTGAGGATGAACATCAGAGCGTTTTGATATTCTGTCACAAGTTAGCTTGCGGTGGACATTTTGGTCCACGGAAAACTGCTGAGAAAGTGCTTCAGAGTGGATTCTATTGGCCCACTCTTTTTAAGGATGCATACAATTTCTGCAAGCTTTGTGATAAATGTCAAATGACGGGTCGTATTACACAAAGAGATATGATGCCCCTCACACCCATCTTGGAAGTCGAAATTTTCGACCTCTGGGGCATCGATTTTATGGGACCCTTTCCTCTGTCCTACGGTCACCAGTACATTTTGATAGCCGTAGATTATGTTTCAAATGGGCTGAAGCAATTCCAACACGGACGAATGACAACCATGTTGTCATTAAGTTTTTAAGAGAGCACATCATCTCTCGCTTCGGAGCCCCCCATGCGATAATAAGCGATAATGGAAGTCATTTTTGCAATAGGGCTTTTGAAGCCTTGATGCGTAAATACTCTATCACTCACAAATTATCCACAGCTTATCATCCTCAAACCAATGGGCAAGTTGAAGTTACGAATAGACAGATAAAACTCATTTTGGAGAAAACTGTAGGACAGAACCGTAAGGATTGGTCCATCAAACTTACTGATGCCTTATGGGCATACAGGACCGCCTACAAAACTGTCCTCGATATGTCTCCATATCGAGTTATATTTGGAAAACCTTGTCACTTGCCCGTTGAACTAGAACACCGAGCTATGTGGGCTTTAAAGCAGCTGAATTTAGATTTGGATAAAGCTGGTGTTCTAAGGAAGTTGCAGCTATCCGAGCTTGAAGAGTTAAGAAACGAAGTATACGACAACGCTCGGATCACGAAACACAGAACCAAGCTTTTTCACGATAAGTCTATTCACAGGAAAATTTTTGTTGTAGGACAAAAGGTTCTGTTATACAATTCAAGACTCCACCTTTTCCCTGGTAAGTTGAGAACCAGGTGGTCAGGGCCTTTCATTGTTCACAAAGTCTTTTCCCACGGTGCAATCGAGATTCTTGACCCAAATAATGGCAACACATTCACTGTGAACGGTCAACGTCTAAAGCCATTTCTTACCACGGAATTCATGTCACACGAAGTTCACGAATTGGGTCTTTGCGACCCAGTTTATTTGTGACCACTCCATCTGTATAGTTTCCCGTGCATTTTTCCTGCATATCATTTTGGGATTACACTTGTAAATAATTTTCCACTTTTTGTAAATAATAAATAAAAAAAATAAAAAGAAAAAAAATTAGGGATTTTTTGTGCTTATAAAAGTTTCACATTCCTAGGATTTTCTCTTCCCTAGGATTCCATGCATTTCCAACTACTTTAACCTAGGGTTGTAATTATATCTTTGACCTAGGGATAAATTTGGAAATCCCATTTTCACTCCTCCCTATAAATACTCTCCTCACCTACTTTTCTCCCTCAAACGCAGAATCCCTTCAGATCTAAACTTCTTCTTCCAAAGCCAACCTCTGCCGGATTTCCCTTCACCAGATCCTTCAGATCTGCCGCAAAAACCCCTGTCTGGCCGAAATTCCACCATACTCCGGCCATCTCTGGTGCCCAGAAAAATTTTGGTCGGCTGATTTCCTCTGTTGGTGGCAGATCCAGAGCAACTCTTTCAAACTCTGTCCCAAGTGCCTTCTGCACTACTGTTTTGGATTTTCCCCTACGATCTCCGGGGGTGGTTTGCAATTTTCTCTCTCAAAATCCTTTGCTTTACAATTCATTAGCATATATGGCACCAAATTTGTATGTGGAGAGGGATTTTTCAGTACTTATGAATGAAAGTGGGGGATATGGGCACATTTTTGTGGATAGAATACGTTCATGGAGTTGGTACTCTTTAGTTTATGATAACAGTGACCACAATGCATACTATTGCCCTGAGCTTGTCACTACATTTTACAATGCAATTGATCATGCATCTGTGCACCATGACACGAACCAATTTGTATCTCACATGCCATTCGGTGACATCTTTGTCACCATTCCACTTATTGCTGAATGCACTCATGTTCCCAGTCATCCCCACCATACCGATCCCTTGCCGTTGATAGATTATATGCCAATCATGGGTGTCCGCTGCACAATTCAGGATCGTGGGCTCAAAGCCAACACGACCTTTCGAAATGTTCATTGCATTGGACGCTGGGTCCAACGCAACATTTTTGGAATTGAGCACCAATCTTCCTTTAACAGACCCGTGTTACAGGTAATTCATGATTTAATGACACAACCACACGGTCTGTTTGAATAGGGCCATCTTCCGTGCCATTCTTGATAATTCCTCCCGCACTCGGGGTGCGAAGCATTCCCATGCCATATTAATCACACGTCTGTGTAAACATTTCCTCTCAGACGTTGTCTTTAATTCATTTGACCAAGTGCCTGTTACTGTAGAGAGGCCCACAAGCTCGTATAATGGCTGCTTGCACGCACTTTGGACACCTATTGCTCAGCCTGAAAATGAACCTGTGGAGCTTGATTCGGAGGAGAGTTTAGAAGAAATTGATGAGCCCCAATTTTGGAGGCAGGAACCCCCCACTGATTCACGCGCCTTCATGTCCACTATCTGGAAGGGCATGAAGAAGATTTTCAAGGGACAGGTTCGGCTTAGGAAGAGGGTTGAGGAGCAATCCTCTCGCCTAGGTAGCATGGAGGCAGCGTTGAGGAGATCACAGTCGGCTGGACCTAGCACCACCGCGGGTCCAAAACGAGAAAGGGAGTAGTTTTGTCCTTTACCTATTTCATGCATCATTTCATATCGCATACATTGAGGACAATGCATGAGATAGGTATGGGGGGTAGATGCTGACATAGGATTTTTCATTTTCTTTTTAGGCTTTTTATTTTAGGATTTTCATTTTCTTTTTAGGTTTTTTACTTTTCTTTGTAGATTTTCTATTTTTCTTGTTAGATTTTATTTTCTTTTAGAAAAATAAAAAATATATATATAAAAAAAAAACCTTTTGAAATAAGAGACAAAGTTTTGATCTATTTTTAGAAAATTAAGATGTATCTTAGAAATTAAGAAAGCCTTAATTATGACATCTTAAACCTAGTTGAAATAATAGATCTTGTTTGAAATTATAGGCTAAGTAAGTAAAATTGGGGAGATATTTTATCTTGAATTTTTGCCTTAGATAGTAAGCACTTCACACTTACACAATTTTTGGGATGGAAACAAAGACCTAAAATGCCATAAAAAAAAAGAATAAAACATCACTTATTAAGCTGGATAACTATGCCTCAAGAAGCATGGTTATTCACGCCTAACGGTGAAAAACATCACTCATTAAGCTGGAGAATTATGCCTCAAGAAGCATAATTATTCACGCCTAACGGTGATCAAAAAGAATAATCCCCCTTAGTTTTGTGGCCTTTTTCACTCGAGTCCTTTAACCCTAGGGATGTTTTCTCATCTGGTGCCCTAGAACCATCTGGTTTGGGAGTCATCGGTTATAGGCTCGCTACATGGGTGAACTAGAAAGCCTAAGAAAACTAAGGGAAGAAAAAAAAAAAGAGAATAAATAAATGGCTTTATGGTTAGAGTTGAAATCCCAGAAATCTTCACTGTCACGGTGTGCATACTATCTAGGTTTTATGAAAGATAAAGTATTCAATCCAATTTTGAATTCTTACCTTAATTAAAAACAAGATCTTGCATGGAGACTAAGTTTAAGGAAGAATGATTATAGGTGGACTTATGACCTTAGATCACTTATATTTTTGCAAAAATAGTTCGAAAACATGTCTCTCAAAATGCATTTTCAAAACACTAACATTTGTTTTCTTTTTTATGGATTTGTGGGTGCAATCCGCTGAAAACCCTCAGGAGACAACACTCCTCCTCTAGGGTAACCTAGAGGTTTAACGGCTTGTTGCACGTGCTCAGTGCAATCGTGTCACCTACGAAAGTGGTGTAATAAATTAGTTAGGATTTTTATTTTCTTTCTTTGTCTTTCTTTTTGCTCGAGGACGAGCAAAAGCTAGGTATGAGGGTGTGATTGTTACACATATTTACATATTTTACCACTTTCATACTATGCATATTGTAAATAAAATGTGATTTTAACCCCTTTTCTTTCTATTTTTACAGGTCCACAACTTAAAGGAGAAAAAGCCCATTAATCACTTTAATTAGCAATAATTAAAGTGATTAAATCCATAATTCCAAAAGAGCCAAGATTTAAATTTGGATTCAGTTGAGATCCGCGCGCCCATTGGATCTTCCAGAAGGCCACGTAGATAACCACCTAACTACCAGATCACAACAGAAAATCTGGGCTCAACGGCCCAGATTTTGCCGCCAAAACGGGGATTTTCCCGCGTATCTGCGGCGGTTGTGAAGCCGTTGGAGCCCGGATTTTGTTGTAACGGCCAGGGCTCTCGAAGCTTCTCAGGGATGGCTATAAATAGAGGACCAAGGTCTGTGCGTGGAAATAGAGAAGAGAGAGAAGAAAATAGGGGAAATTCTTGTATTTTTGTTTTCTCCTAGGTTTTTAGACTTCATCTTCTTCCTCCTAGAGATCTTGACAAAGTGAGAGAGAGAGTGCTATTTGAAAGCTTGTATCAAGGAAGTGACATTCTTGTGATCAAGGATTAATCAAAAGAGCTCCATTCATCTCTTTGCAAACTCTAGTATGTTTTACTTTACTTGCTTTAATTTCTTGCATTGATTCTAGTTCTTTTCTATTGCTTTAGATCTTTGCTTTACATAATGAATTGTAGCTTTATTACTTGTGTAATGGAGAGCTAAATTCCTATTGCATGGCTAGCTAATAACTTACCTAGCTAACTTCTATCTCTATGGACGATTGCTTATTTCAATACTTGCATAGTTAGAGTTTCTTTTGATTTCCAAGGAAGTATAGTTGCTTTCCCTTGGTAATGGCTTTTTAAAACTCTATATGACTCATGTGTGCCTCGGATAGAGCCTTGTCAAGAACAAGAGCCTTTGATGGAAAATGAGGATGGATCACCAAACATGTGCTAATTGTATAGTAAGAACAACTTCTTTACTTCAAGCTAATTTGTAGTTATGTCTTGAATGTTCAAATGAATGTTGATTCTTCTACTTAGCACTACTTGAGTACCAATCCTAGAGTTTATCATTGAACATCTATTTAGAGAGCCTATGATTCAATATGAGGCTTCAAGCTAACAACAAGAGAACACTAATCTTCAAGATGGAAACAACACTTGAACAAACATGCAAGTTATCTTTAATTGCCAATGAGTCAACATGAGGCAATCTTGCAATCACCATTGAGTTTAGCAAGTTAGCAATGAGGTAAAGTTAGCTAGCCATGTGTCTTCTCATTCAAAGTTTTCCAATATTTTCTTTACTAGCTTTTCTTTCTTTGCTACACACTTCACTCATTCTTTTGATTTCTTTTTCCATAATGCACAAATCCATCACCTCTTTTCATGTTACTTCTTGCATTTGTGTAAATACATAGAAGACAATTTGTTTTCACTTCTTCACTACATACCGTAACGCTTCTATCGCTAGCTCTCTCGGAGAATCGACCCGATATAGCCATTGCTATAGCGGAGATTGGAAAGGGTACATTGATCTTTGAATACATTTGTGGAGTGAACTAAGCACCAAGGAGGTTTCTAACCTTCATCTCTTTGTTAAATAATTGTGCTAATACTCTACACAACTCTTTTCCCAACAATACAAAACCAAAACCGATGAAGGTGCATCTCTAATTCTCCAAACCACGGTGGTCCTCCCACCAAATCTCCTTGAGAGTGAAGCATCCAAATGATTCTCTTTTAGGCTTAGAACGCATCACCTCAAGGCACCAATACTCTCACGTGATGCGAGAGCTCCCACCTACATCAAAAATCATAGAGGTGGTCTTTGGTACCCATTTTCTAGTGGGTCCACGGGGTTAGTTTCTTTTCTCACCCAAACAAAATTAGTTGCTAAATTTTCATGATAAATGCGATCATAACAAAATCTAGCAAGGTGGCCTTTACGACCACAATGTGTACATGTGTACACGTGAGCATACATGTGATGGTGATGATCATGAGAAGCATGTGTATGCCGTGATGGGTGTGCATGCAAGGGTGGAACTTGTTTCTTGCGAACCAAGGTTTCCAAACGTGTGTGGTTCATGACACAATGGCTCAAGGTGGAGCCCAAACTAACAACACTTTTCTTCAAAACAATAATATCATTTTCAATGCTAGAAGATAAAGTGGAGCATGCTATAGGTGTGCAAGAAGTAGAAGCTACTCTAGCATGGCAAACATGAATATCAATATCATTTTGCAAAGATTTATTTTTATTCAAAACCAAATCCAATTCTTTTGTAATTAAATCAATTTTATTTTTCAAAGTAAGATTTTCTTTAAAAGTAAGATCTAACTTAGAAGATAAAACCTCATTGTTTTCTACAATATCATCATAATCATTTTTGTTTTTCAAAACTTCAATCTCTTTGAGTGCAAGTTCAAGTTGAGATTCAAGTGAGTCACGTTCACTAGTAATCTCTTCTTTCTCTTACAAAACCGTTTCAAAAGTGAAACATAAATCCTTCATTTCTTTTTGCAAATCAAAATGCTTTTCTTTTAAAGAGTTATGTTTTTCAATAAACTTTTCAAGCTTAGAGGCAAGTTCAACATTTAAATTTTGAACTTCAAAACAACCATGGCAATAAGAACTAAAGCAATCATCTAGTTGAGAATCCGAATGTACCTCAAGGGAGTTCTTCCCTTGGACCATGAAGCAATGCTCTTCGGACTTGTCTCTCCTAGATCTCCTTATCTTGTTGATGATCACGGGTAGCTCGGGAGACGTCAAGATGCTCCAAACTGCAAAAGCGGAATCATAATGATCAAAAGCGGGTAAAAGAAATTCATTGAGAGATGCTCTAAGTGCTCTAAGTGCTAATGCATTGGCCTTCTTATGCTTGCTACTATTTGGGAGGGATTCTATGGTAATGGCTTGATAAACTAGATGTCCTAGGTCTTTTAAATGTTTAGTCATTTTGGCCTTCCATGCATCAAGTCTAAAATGGTCAAACATGGGAGGGCTAGCCATGAGTCCAAACTAGTATGAGTGCAAATGAGAAATGCAAATGAAGATTAGCAAACCAAGATCACTCCTAGGTGGTTAAACCTAAATATCAGGAGCACAAGCTCTGATACCAATTGTAAAGTCACCTAGAGGGGGGGTGAATAGGTGATATAGCTAATCTATGAACTAAATGCGGAATTAAAAACTTAATAGCAATGAGCACTCAAGTGCTATCAACAAGTGATGCACACAACCAAGCCAAGCAAATATGAATGAGCAATATAAGTAGATGCAAGGCACAAAGTAAAGAGAGAGTTAGAGAGAGAGCCAATGGATCAAGCGCAAACAACAAGATATGTTCCGAGGTTCGAGCACCCAGCTCTACATCCCCGCCTTCGACACACGAAGGATTTCCAATCCACTAGCTTGTCCACAAAGGACTCCCACAAAGGGAACCTCCACCGAGGATTTGGGGCAATCACAATTACAAGGAGTACCCAACTCCTCTCCTTACAAACACAACCTCTTCCTTGAGACACAACTCCAATCCAACAATCTCAACCTCCTCCTTGAGGCAAACACCAAACAATCACAACCTCCTCCTTGAGGCAAATTCCAAACCAACAACAAACACCAATACAAGGATCACCTCACAACTTGAGGGATACAACCCAAAGCACAAAGCAAGTAAAGATTGGGTTACAACTTGGTGGTCAACACAACAACCACAAACAATATCTTTTCCCACACAAATACCCTATAGATATAGATAGTAGATTTTTGCTCAAGTGTGGATAAAACCAAAGGAATGGAAATTAGAAATCACAAAGAAAAATCCTTGGGAAAAACTGAAACTAAAATAGAGAAGTTCAATCAAAATCCTTTCCCAAAAACCTTTCTTTGATTTTCCAAACCCTAATGAAAACACCAAATGGATAGTTCAATTCAAGCTCAAAAACTTCTTTTGATTGCTGTAAAAACACCAGAGAGTATGAAAAATTTCACACAAAAAATCTTAGTGAAAAACTCTTACAAATGGGGTATATATAGGCAAATTTGGAAACTAGCCGTTGGCAGCTATTTTTGCCAGATTTGCCCTGTCGGTCGACCGGTCGGTCGACCGCCCAACGGTCAAATTTTGAACCGTTGCAGCTACCGGTCGACCGCCCGGTCGACCGAAACAAACAGAGACCAACTCTGTTAACAGTCGGTCGACCGTCCGGTCGACCGACTCCAAAGCTGCCAGACGTGCACAGACCTGTGCACGTCGGTCGACCGTGAGGTCGACCGGTCACTGGTGCGGTCGACCGCTCGGTCGACCGACCAGGCCTGTCAGCCTGATTCTGGGTCAGAAAAACAGAGGTAAAAATATTGAAATAAATCCCATAAAATCTCTAAAATTCAACAAAATAGTTTTGTCATTTTATATTGAAATACAAACTTGTGTTAAAAATCCCAACACAAATTTCAAACATATTTGACTATTTTTGTCTCATAGAAATTTTGCCAAAAACCAAAAACCGTATTTTCTAAAACTTAGATTTTAAATAGAAAATACACATTGTCCAAAAACTTATCCATAATACAAAAGCATGATATTTAAACACTTTGAAACATGTTGTATATGAATAGAAATCCATTATACAAGAAACACATATATATCATGATTTTTGTCATTAAGCTCAAAAATATGTTTTGCTAGAAATACCAAAACATAAAACACATGGAATTGACTATCAAACTAAGTTTGTTTAAACAATTGAAGCATGCATGTATATAGAACAAATCTAATATACATTAAACCATGTAAACTTGTTTTGATATAAAATCTATTCATGAAAACCAAGATTGGTTAAACCTAAAAACCGAAAACTAAAACATGAAACGTGTGTGTAGTGAACTTGAGCATATCATACTATTCTAATATTTACAATTAGGCTCTAAACACAAACTAAACTAGGGATACCCAAGTCTTCTTGTAGAGCGCCGTCTCCAAGTTGACTCGGTCCAAACCGTGATTCACCAAGCTTGACTCCAATGAGTGCTAGATGTCATCTTTGATGCTTAGGCTCTTGAATCACCTTGTGAAAGATGTGTGGAAGCTTTCACCAACTAATATCTTGTTAAATATCTGAAACTTAAACATTGCAAGATTATTAGTACACATAACTACATGAGTTAATCATCATCAAAACTAGAGTGGAAGGCCTTTGGGCCAACAGCCAGCTACCGGTCGACCGCCCCGGTCGACCCAAACAAACAGAGAGCTCTGCTCTCTGACCCGGTCGACCTGGACGGTCGACCGTCCAAAGTCTACCAAACGTGCACAATTCTGTGCACGTCGGTCGACCGACCCGGTCGACCGACTTCAGCCAAGTCGACTTAGTCAGAAGACTAGTCGACTGATGAAGCCTGGATCAGAAAACTGGGTTGAAAACGTGTTTAAAAATTCTTTTATCTTTTCTAAAAATCACCAAAAATAGTTTTATCATTTTGCATTGATATATAAACATGTGATAAAAAGTTTAGCTCAAATATCAATCAATATGAACTATTTTTGTGTCTTATCATTTTTTACCAAAAACCAAAAACTGTATTTTCTAAAACTTGGATTTTTGAATAGAAAAAACGTTTTGTCCAAAACTCTTCCAAATACAAAAACATGATATTTAAACACTTTGAAGCATGATGCATATGGATAGAAATCCAATATACATGAAACAAATATATGTCATAGTTTTTGTCATTAATTCCAAAATATGTTTTGTCAAAAATACCAAAACATATAACACATGAATAAAGGAGTCAAAACTAAGTTTGTCTAGGAAATTAAAGCATGCATGTATATAGAACAAATCATATATACATTAAACCATGTAAACTTGTTTTGATCTATCTATTCATGAAAACCAAGATCGGTTAAACCTAAAACCGAAAAACCAAAAACTAATATTCAAAACATGAAACGTGTGTGTTGTGAACTTGAGCATTATCATACTATTCTAATCTTTACAATTTGGATCTAAACACAAAACTAAACTAAGGTACCGAAGTCTTCTTGTAGAGCGCAAACTCCAAGCCGACTCGATCCAAAACTCTTTGATCCACCGAGCAATTGCTATATATGATCTTCGACGCTCGGGCTCATGAATCAATATGTGAAAGATGTGTGGAAGCTTTCACCAACTAATAACTTGATTAATGATCTGAAACTAAAATCACAAGATTATTAGTACACATAACTACATGAGTTAATCATCATCAAAACTAGGGTGAAAGGCCTTTGGGCCAACAATCTCCCCCTTTTTGATAATGACAAAACTCATGGAGTTATATATGCATGGATTAAAGTTAAGCTTCAAAGAAGCTCCCCCTTAACTCATGCATAAACAAATAAACAATAAATATGCAATGAATATTAAACATGAAACATGAAACATGCATATCTATGCATAAACAATAAAAGGTTCTAGATACTAATGAAATGTTCAAAAACAAAACATGCTCTAGATACCAATTCTAATGAAATGTTTAAAACAAAACATGCTCTAGATACCAATTACACTCTAGATACCATTACAAAACATCCAATTACAAAACATGCTTTAGATACCAATTAAAATTAAACTAAATTAAACTTAATATATGCAAAACAAAAACATGCATATATAAACCCAAATTCTTCTCCCCCTTTTGTCAATCATCAACAAAGGGGTAAAAACCAAAACAAAACAAAATCTTCTTTCTTTTTTTTAATACAAGGAATCAATCTTTAATAAGGGTAAAAGCAAACCAATATCAATTGAAAAATCAATTAAATATTTCTCCCCCTTTTTATTCGAAACAATGAATCAATAATCAATAAAAATAATATTTTCCCTTCTTTTTGTCTAAAATAAAAACAAAGTCAATTAGAGGTGACAATCAATTAAGGTACCAATTGAAAATATGTCAAAGAATAGTATCTTGATACCAATTGAAAGGAAACAAACAAAAAAATATTGATACCAATTTTTAAACAAAATACATGAAAATCTTGATACCATTTTTGAAATTAAACATAATAAACTTTGAATGTCTAAACAAAAATTTTGATACCAATTGTAAATAATTTTCATTTTAAACATATGATACCAATTTGAAATTTTCAATCATAAAGGGAGTGGGAATCAAATACCAATTGAGAAATCACCAATTGAAAGACAAAATCAAATTTTCTCCCCCTTCATGAAATACCAACTAAAATGATGCATGGGCTTGATACCAATTTAAAAGTAATCAATTGAAACAAAATTGAAACTCAAGCACTAGCATAAACAAGATTTTGTGCTTAAAGATATAGGGATATAATAAGTACAAATAAAACAAGTATATGTGTATGAAATAAAATGAGTACCAATCACTAATAGATGATACCAATTGAAAATATACATACACAATAAACATATGAGTATACAAAAAGATCAAAATGATACCAATTGAAAGAGTTCAATGATACCAATTGACATAACAATAAAAGTATGGTATAACTCAAATAACTACCCCCATCTCATGCACAAGTTAAAATTAATTTTCAAAAAAAACATACAAGGCATGGACTCCCATCCAACCTCCCGTAGATGGTAGGGGTTTTCAAAAAATAGATTTGAAAATGTAGTATGTTTGAAAATCTCTACCATAGTGAAGAATACGAACTAGTTATGGGAAAAACTTTTAGAACTAGTACGAAATCCTTCAAGCAAGGAATAAAATAAAATTTTTTTTCATGAAACACATGTAAATCACATGATCACTAAACACTCAGAATCCATAAAGCTCATATCAAATTCTCTTGAAGACAAATCATGAGTAAACTAATAAGTGAGTGTACAAGTATAATGTGACACATATCGACATGAAAATATTCAATTAAGCTCATATGAAATTCCTTGAAAACATGAAGACATGAAAAGCTAGATTTTCATTTCCAATAGAAATTACCCAAAAAAAAATGAAAATCATCAAAACGATTTAAACTTCAAGGCATATGTATGTCATATACAAACTAAAGTATACATACATATCCTAAACAAAATGAGTCCACAAAAGTATATGCATGAAGGCATGTGGCTCAAGGATGTATATGTATAAATGATAGTTTGGACAAGATGGACATATACATGAAGTTAAACAAATAAACACGAAATCAAGAAAAACTAAATTTTCACCAAAACTAATTTCATTTCAAGGTATATGTATGAATTGTCAACACAATAAGTATACATACATATCCCTAAACACAATTGAGTCCATATATATAGATTTGCATGAAAGGCAAATGACTCAAAGGGTATACATGTATATCTTAAGGTTTGGCAAAATAAACATATACATGAAATGAAAACTCATACACATAAAACAAATCCAAAAATAGGAATACAAGTTTAAAATGCATGAATCATCAAAACTAGGCTATACTAGCACATTTAATGGGTACAAATGAGCATCCAAGCACAAACATATATAAAGATTTATTTGTGTCCCACTACATGTGCAAGTATAAATTCTAGTCTTAATGAAAACCAACATCTAAACAAGTAATCAAATCATTAAGCATAAAACGGGAATCATAATCCAACATGATAAACATAATAATCAAAACATGAATTATTAAAACAAAAAAGTCATAGTCAACCATATGATTAGCATGACAAAGACATGTGCGTTAGATCTATGATTAACATGATAGCTAAAACATAAAGAGAACACAAAATATGGGTCCATACTAAACATGGGTGTCTCAACAACTAATCATGTAAACCATAAGTCTAATAAACATGGCAAACGTCATACTAATCATGAAACAATAAAACATGATTCAACAAAACAAAAATCATAAACATCCACATGATCATTATGTATATGCATGTGCATTAGATCTAGTGCATACATGTTAGTTTAAACAAGGTGAGAACACTAAATATAGATCCATATAAAACATGGGTGCTCAAGTAACTAAACATGTATAACACTAATCTAATCAACATGGTATAAGCATAATGAACAATAAACCATGGCATGCTATAAATAGATGAACATGAAAAGCATGCAAATAAAAATGGGAGTTAGAGAATGATACCAAAACCGATGAAGGTGCATCTCTAATTCTCCAAACCACGGTGGTCCTCCCACCAAATCTCCTTGAGAGTAAAGCATCCAAATGGTTCTCTTTAGGCACGGAACGCATCCACTCCAAGGCACCAACACTCTCACGTTTTGCGAGAGCTCCCACCTACATCAAAAAGTATAGAGGTGGTCTTTGGTACCCATTTCTTTGTGGGTCCACGGGGGTTAGTATCCTTTCTAACCCAAACAAGATTAGTTGCTAAATTTTCATGATAGATACGATCATAACAAAATCTAGCAAGATGGCCTTTTCGGCCACAATGTGTACATGTGTACACATGAGCATACGTGCGATGGTGGTGACCGTGGAAAGCATGTGTATGCCGTGAAGGGTGAGCATGCAAAGATGGACCTTGTTTCTTGTGAACCAAGGTTTCCAAACGTGTATGATTCAATGTGCATTGGCTCAAAGTGGAGCCCAAACATTCAACACTTTTCTTCAAAATATTTATATCATTTTCAATAGTGGAAGACAAAGTGGAGCATGCAATAGGTGTGCTATAAGAAGAAGAAGCTATACTAGCATGGCACACATGAGAGTCAATATCAATTTTCAAAGATTCATTTTTCTTCAAAACCAAATCCAATTCTTTTGTAATAGAATCAATTTTATTTTTGAAAACAAGGTTATCTTTTAAAACAAAATCCAATTTAGAAGATAAAATCTCATTGTTTTTCACAACATCATTACAATCATTTTTGTTTTTCAAAATCTCAATCTCGTCAAGGGCAAGGTCTAGTTGAGATCTTAGTGAGTCACGTTCACTAGTGATCTCTTCCTTTTCTTGCAAAACCAATTCAAAATTAGAACACAAATCCTTTAATTCATTTTTCAAAACAAGGTTGTCCTCTTTCAAAAGATTGTGTTTTTCCAATAAATTTTCAAGCTTTTGAGCAAGTTCCAAATTTAAAGTTTGAACTTCAAAACAACCATGGCAATAGGAACTAGAGCTATCATCTAATTGAGTGTCCGATTGTACCTCAAGGGAGTTTTTCCCTTGGAACATGAAGCAATGCTCTTTGGACTTTTCTCTCTTAGATCTCCTCATCTTGTTGATAATCCTTGGAAGCTCGGGAGACGTCAATAAGCTCCAAACTGCAAAAGCCGAGTCATATCGGTCAAACACCGGTAAAAGATGTTCACTAAGAGATGCTCTAAGTGTTCTAAGTGCTAATGCATTAGCCTTTTTATGCTTGCTACTATTAGGGAATGATTCCATAGTGGAGGCTTGATAAACTAGATGTCCTAGTCTTTTCAAATGGCTACTCATATTGGCCTTTCAAATATCAAGTCTAATATGGTCAAACATAGGAGGGCTATCCATGAGTGCAAACTAAATGAGTGCAAATGAACAATGCAAATGAAGATTAGCAAACCAAGATCTCACTCTTAGGTGGTTAAACCTAAATATCAGGAGCGCTAGCTCTGATACCAATTGAAAGATCACCTAGAGGGGGGTGAATAGGTGATTATGCTAATCTAGTCAACTCAATAAGGAATTTAAAAACTAAATGCAATACACTCAAGTGCAAGCAACAAATGATGCACACACAACAAAGCCAAGCAATAATAAATGCACAATATGAATATTTGCAAGGCATAAAGTAAAGAGAGAGATAGAGAGAGAGTCAATAGATCAAGCGCAAACAACAAGATGTGTTTCGAGGTTCGAGCACCCAGCTTTACATCCCCGCCTTCGACACACGAAGGATTTCCAATCCACTAGCTAGTCCACCTAGGACTCTCACAAGGAGTACCCAACTCCTCTCTATACAACCACAACCTCCTTCTTGAGGCAAGGTCCAATCCAACAAAACAATCACCTCACAACCCGAGGGATTAGCACAAAGCAAACACAAGGATCACCTCACAACTTGAGGGATACAACCCAAGGCACAAAGCCAAACAAAGATTGGGTTTTTAACTTGGTGGTCTAAACAACAACCACAAACAATCTCTTTCTCACACACAAAGATCCTATAGAAAAGATAGTAGATTTTTGCTCAAGTGTGGAGAAAACCAAGGGATTTGAAACCAGCAAGTCAAAGAAAATCTTTGGGAAATAATAGAAATGAAGATAGTGAAGTTCAAATAAAAACTTTTCCCAAAATCCCTTTTCTTTGGTTTTTCAAAACCTAATAAAAACACCAAAAAGATTGTTCAATTTGAATCCAAAAACCTCTTTTAATTGCTGTGAAAACACCAGAGAGTAAGGAAAAATTCGCACAAAAAATCTTGGAGAAAAACTCTTGCCAAAGGGGTATTTATAGGGAAATCTGGAAACTAGCCATTGGCAGCAGTTTTTGCCAAAATAACCCTGCCGGTCGACCGGTCCGGTCGACCGCCCAACGGTCAATTTTTGCCCGTTGCCAGCTACCGGTCGACCGCCCCGGTCGACCCAAACAAACAGAGAGCTCTGCTCTCTAACCCGGTCGACCTGGATGGTCGACCGTCCAAAGTCTGCCAAACGTGCACAATTCTGTGCACGTCGGTCGACCGACCCAGTCGACCGACTTCAGCCAAGTCGACTTAGTCAGAAGACTAGTCGACTGGTGAAGTCTGGATCAGAAAACTGGGTTGAAAACATGTTTAAAAAATCTTTTATCTTTTCTAAAAATCACCAAAAATAGTTTTATCATTTTGCATTGATATATAAACATGTGATAAAAAGTTTAGCTTAAATATCAATCAATATGAACTATTTTTGTGTCTTATCATTTTTACCAAA
The DNA here is from genome assembly GCA_038442645.1 of Agave tequilana. Classification (NCBI taxonomy): domain Eukaryota; kingdom Viridiplantae; phylum Streptophyta; class Magnoliopsida; order Asparagales; family Asparagaceae; genus Agave; species Agave tequilana. The sequence goes on from JAVJIF010021456.1 coordinate 28,689, forward strand.
AACCAAAAACTGTATTTTCTAAAACTTGGATTTTTGAATAGAAAAAACGTTTTGTCCAAAACTCTTCCAAATACAAAAACATGATATTTAAACACTTTGAAGCATGATGCATATGGATAGAAATCCAATATACATGAAACAAATATATGTCATAGTTTTTGTCATTAATTCCAAAATATGTTTTGTCAAAAATACCAAAACATATAACACATGAATAAGGGAGTCAAAACTAAGTTTGTCTAGGAAATTAAAGCATGCATGTATATAGAACAAATCATATATACATTAAACCATGTAAACTTGTTTTGATCTATCTATTCATGAAAATCAAGATCGGTTAAACCTAAAACCGAAAAACCAAAAACTAATATTCAAAACATGAAACGTGTGTGTTGTGAACTTGAGCATTATCATACTATTCTAATCTTTACAATTTGGATCTAAACACAAAACTAAACTAAGGTACCGAAGTCTTCTTGTAGAGCGCAAACTCCAAGCCGACTCGATCCAAAACTCTTTGATTCACCGAGCAATTGCTATATATGATCTTCGACGCTCGGGCTCATGAATCAATATGTGAAAGATGTGTGGAAGCTTTCACCAACTAATAACTTGATTAATGATCTGAAACTAAAATCACAAGATTATTAGTACACATAACTACATGAGTTAATCATCATCAAAACTAGGGTGAAAGGCCTTTGGGCCAACACTCTTAAGGAGCTCAACGACAGAGAAAAGATGGATTTCTCTGGTTTCATTGGAAAACCCATGAGATGGAGATGAAAGTGAGAGAAGAAAGGGAGACTCCAAAGAAGAAAGTAATAGCTTTTAAGGCTACTCCATCATCCTTTGATGAAGAAGAATCGTCAGAAGATGGTGATGAGGACTTTGCCATGCTCATTAGGAATGTGGGCAAAATGTTTTACAAGAAAGTAAGACAAAGTAACTTCCGAAGAAGAAGGCATCAAGGAAGATTTAAAATGAAGAAGGAGGAGACGGGTCCTTACTTTTATTGTAAGAAGATGAGCCATCTAATTACGGGATTGCCTCTCACTTCAAGCCACTACCTCCAAGAACGTGCTAAGAATAAGAAGGCAATGGTAGCCACTTGGGATGATTCAGAGACAGACTCCAAAGAGGAGATTGATGCCGCACATGTTTGCTTCAAATGGAGAGGAAGTGTCCATAGTAAATCTCGAAACCTCTTTAGAAGATAATGATTTAACTATGAATTTAGAAGATAATGATTTAACTATGGATGAATTGGCACAATTTTTGGAAGAATGACAAAATAGGTATGAAATCTCTCTTGCACAAAATAAAAACTTGAAAATGAAAAATGATTTTCTAAAGAATAAGCTAGAAATTGCTTTTAAAGAGAAAAACGACTTATCCATTTTTTTGATAAAATGAAAATGGATTTTGATAAACACAAACTTGTTTGTAAGGGTAAAAGCCTCAATATTACATATAACAAAAATGAATTTTTAGATATCCAAAAACGTATTGATGTTTTGGATACCACTTTGAAAAAATGTGCTTTTGATATGAACAAATTTACATCTATGTTTCCAAATGAAAAAACCCAAAGGAAACATACATTTCATTCATCTAACATACCATGAAAAACATGCACGCACACACACGCGCGCACCAACATACGCATGCTTTCATATATAGCAAAGTGTACACATGTGCACATTGCCGCTGAAAAAGCCATTTAGCAAAATTTTATTATGCCAAGCTAAATATGATAAATAAAAATATTTGGGTTCAAGAAAGCACTAACCCTAAAGGACCTAAAATGATTTGGGAACCAAATAACACACCAAACTTAATTGATGTAGGTGTGTCGTCCTCCTCTAAGACATAGGGGGAGATGGTGCCTTGGTGGTGGATGCATCGAAGCTCAAAGGATCAACCGTCACATTGCATCGCTATCAAGAGGCACCTATTTTCGAGATTGTCCATGGTTTGGTAACTTCTCCACTTGAAAATTTCATTTCTAATTAGATCTATACATGCATAGGATTAACAAGTTTCTTTTTGTGGTAATATGCTTTAGTTATGTAGACAAGCCTATTCTTATTTTTGTATCTTGTCTATATTTGAGCTAGTTTATTAACTTTACTTTTATTCTTTACTAGCCCATGATTTGCTTGCACATATGTAGAATATTTTCCCATGCTCACTTGGTTGATAGATATCTTTGGATACATGTGTATATATATATATATATATTGTCAATATATCTACCTTGTGTTTAGGTAGTGTATTTAAACCATATTTAAGCAATAAATCAAGATAGCAATTGCGCGCCTCAACTCTTATCTAGAGGAATGTCGAGGAGAAATTCAGAACTCGTCAAGGGTATTCGGCTTCAATATCTTGTTTTTAATAGCTTCATTTATGAGATAATTATTTAGAAATATATTATTAATATAATAATAAAATAAAATAAAATATTTTATGTGTTTTTCATGCCTATGAGATTTCTGATATTATTTCCATGTTTTCTGTGTAAAAACATACAAATAAAAATAATTTTTCAAAAGCCCTAAAACCCTACTTTTTAAAAACTATTTTTGGGCTGTCCCGGTCGACCGACCAGTCGACGAGTTGACCTGGCATAAGCCCGGTCGACCTAAGTAGCCTGATATTCAAAAAAAATGTTTGGCCTAAAGTCGGTCGACCGGCCGGTCGACCGACTGTAACCGAGTTGCTCTCTGTTAGACCCTGGTCAACCGTGAGTCGGGTCTGGCTGTGGTTTGCCCATTTTAGAAACCCTAAAAACTCAAATTTCTCTCATTCTTTCTTCCTCCATCGTCACTCTCTCTTCTTCCTCCCTATTTTCCCTTGCCTCCTTTTACTCCAATCCTCCTAAATTCACCTCTACTCCAAAATGAAACCATAAAAATTAGTTGGATCTCTCTTCAGCACTCCAGATATGCTGTTTTCAAGGAGATTTTTTTTGTTTTCAAAGTATAATATCTCTTCTCTCAAATTCTTCTTGATTTCATGCTTTTATAGTGAATCTTTCCATATTTCATTCCAAATCTTTGTTTGTCATCTCCAAAATGTCAAAAAAGGCTAGATTCGAGAAGGGTAAACAACTTGAATCATCCTCCAACCCTTTTATTTCTCAAAATGCCTCTCATAGATTTTCTGTAATTCATAACAAACATGTTATCTCTGGTAGAACCGTAATGCTCGCTGATTTTGAGCACCCGAATCTTGATACCATCTTGAACACAAGCTCCCTCGAACATCTTGTTACTATTAAAGAACCTGTCTATACTAAGCTTGTACACTACTTTTACTCTAATATGACATTTCAAAACAATCACGTCAGATCTAGGGTTTTGGGCAAGAACATAAATATTTCTCTAGATCGTTTTGCCCATCTTCTACACCTCTCTTGTAAGGGTGTAGATATTTATAATATTGATCTTCATGAGTTTGATTATCCTGACAGTGAATCTGCCCTCACCGCATCTCTTTTACTTCATGATGATGACAAACCCGCTTTAGTTAGGAATGAGGGGGTAAAGTATTATACTCTCACCGCTCAAGTCCTAGCCAAAATCATGTTCTATAATCTCTTACCAAAATCAGGAGAATATAGTCATGCACGGGGTTCTGCTCCCCTCTTGATCTATTGCCTTCTGAAAGGTATTAGAATTAACATTCCAAAATTCATCATTGGTTACATGGCTTCTGAGCATCTTCGGATCCCAACCCAGCACCTGTCCTTTGGGATGCTCATCACCCACCTCCTGAAGCAACTCAAATTTGATCTCTCCCCTAAACGGTCCATCGAACTGTCAGTTGATATCAACAACATTCTTCTAAAGAGGATGCATGCTAGAGAGTGTGTTCCTACTCCACAGCCTTCTCCTATCATTCCTATTGTTGTTCCTGGATCCTCTTCAGCATCTTCTGCATCTTTTGATCCATATTCAGCCCTTCCTGCTCAGCTTTACGAGCATGACCTGAACATATCTGCAAATTTCCAGAGGATGAAGCAAAGAGTTGACAATGACATGCAGTATATCTGCGCCTCTATTCGCTATCTCCAGACCTGTGTCGACGAGACTTACAGTAGGAACGCTTGGCCTGTTCCACTTATGAGAGGCCACTCGCAACCCCTTCCTACATCGGGTCCTCCGTTTGATACATGGGTACCTCCTCCAGCTCCTTTCGAGGCACTTGCTCCACCAGAAGATCCCGACTTTCAGGAGGATTGACCCTTTTGTTGATGACAAAAAGGGGATAGGGATTCCATGGAATTATCTTGGGAGTTATCTAGGGTATTTTGTTTTTATTTGAGTACTTTTTATTTTTGGACATGTAGTATTTGATGGATATATGTTTGTTACATTGCAGTGTTTAGTGGACATGTATTTTGTGGTATGTAACTTGTTTTGAGGTTGGCATAAAACTTTGTATGGATATATTTTTTTATGATGTCTCTATTGTCTGTGGAAAGTTTTGTATCTCCTTCTTTCTGTTGATATATTTGATACATATTCTCTGTTTGTATGGTATGTGGTATATGTGTATTTTTAGTGCATCATTTGAACACCAGCTATCTACCACTTGTTTGGAGGTAGGAGGTTACTGGTTGGTTGGAGGAAACGATTTGTGCATATACCATTATAATTCTATATTCTTGGTATGCATAGATGGGTTACATAAAGCTTGATTGATAAATCCTATTCATATGCTTTTATTGATGCATCTAACTTATATGTCACATTTTGATATATGCATGTGTTTAAGGGGAGCTTCACTTGAAGTCTCTTCCTAAATTATTTGTGATAACTTTATATGTTTTATCATCATCAAAAAATGGAAGATTGTTGGCCCAAAGGCCATTAACCCTAGTTTTGATGATAACTAAACATATATACTTATGATTTTAACAAATTTGTTTATCAAAGTTTTAAGTTAATCATTTGATCCATTTCGGATCCATCACAAGACTCACACATTTGGAAGCCAAGAAGACGTAGATCCCTGAGCCTAAAGCACATAGAAGAGCTCAAGGATCAAGCATACTAGAGAAGATTATATCAAGATTTGTATTTTTACCTTTTATATTTTAGATAGGATTTATAGTCATTTGTTAAAACAAAGATGATATAGGTTGATAGCTTTTGGGATTAACACACACACACACACACGCACATTTCATACTCCTTTGTGTTTTTAATAAGAGTTCATTACTATACTCTTTATCATTTTCAAAATCGAGTTTCAGAAGAACAAGTTTCAGAAAAACCTGGTTTTTGATTTAGAAAAGATTTTTTACAAAATATGGTTCTAACTTTATTTTGTATTGATCCATAATCACACACAGGTTCTTTAAGTCCTTAGAACTCTATTTTATGTTTAAAAATCAAAAATTATTTTGTCAGAAAAAAAATAGTTTCAAAAGATTTTCATAATTTGACTTTGGCCCTTTATCGGTCAACCGGGCGGCTGTCGACTGACATGCACCAAAGTGCATTTATGCATTTCGGTCAACCGGGCGGTTGACCGATTGCAAGAGTTTTGCTCTAGGTTGGATTCGGTCGACTGACCCGCTCGACCGATAGAGAGTTTAACTCTCTGGTTGGGAACAACAGTCGATCGTTCTGTCGAGTGCTATCCCCAATGGTCAGAAATCTAATCGTTGGCGGCCGATTGACCGGTCGACTGACAGAAGATTTTTCTTTTGTAAATTTTTCCAACGGCTATATTCTATTTTGTCTTTTTTCTAGGTCTTGTTCCAATGACTCTTTTGTGTTTTCTACTCATGTTTTCATCCCCTATAAATAGTGGGACTGTGAATAAACTCAATAACAAGATTTCTAAAGTTTAGATCAAGTTTTTATAAGTTTTAGCTTTTTCTTAAAAGATTTCCTTTTGAGCCAAAATTAGCAAACTCTTGTTTTTAGCTTGAGCCCTCTCTCTACATATCTTCAAGTTATTTTCACTACACAATCTCAAAGAGTTTCACCTCCTCATCTTGATTATAGGATTGTGCTTGTGAGCCATTTGTGATCAAGTATAGATCACTGATTTTCTTTTATAGAAAAGTTATAGAGGTTGCGACCTCAAGTGAGCTAGTGAGCTTAGTGTTGGTGTTGCGACACTGTGAGAGAAAACTTATGAGTCTATTGAGAACTTGTAATAGTTGATGATCTAGTGGGATCGGTCATAGTGAAAATCCTTCATAGTGCTGAAGGTGGGGACATAGAGCAGTGGCTCGAACCTCGAAACAAATCATCATGTTTGCGATTGCTTACTCTTTCTCTTTTAACTCTAAGCTCTCTTTTATCATTTGTATCTTATATTGGTTACTCATTTGCGAGTATTTCTCAAGTTGGGATTGTTATTTGCTAGGTTGCTAGTAAGTGATTTTAATTCCAAATTATTTGCCATTTAGTATAGCCATCACTTATTCACCCCCTCTAGGTGACTTACATGTCTGGTTAAACTCACCTGTGGAAATGATGCCATCTGTCGGACTACCAGAGCAGAGTCCAACTACCAGATTTGTGGCGCCTAGGCTTCCAGCAGCTAAGGTTGCATCTATTCAAGTCTCATCTCCTTCTGGTTAGTGCTCGGCTAGCAATTTTGACTGGGACAGTGTACAACCTACCCCCCCATAGTGGCAAGTTCTCGCACTTGGCTATTGAGGAGATGGAGGTAACTTCCATGGAAGGTAATATTTGATTCCATTACACTCTCACTTGCCTTTTATGTGGATGCATTTATGACACTTTCCCTTTTGGTACTCCTTTCAGAAACTCGAGTAACTACTCTTGGTGAGGCAACCACCAGCTCGGCTGACATAGTCCATCCAGCCTCGCTCAGCTTGGCTTAAAGACTGTCCCAGCAATAGAACCAGTTGCTATTGAAGAGACTTCTGCCGAATCGCTGTGATGATCCAGGAGTTGTCTGAGATAGGGGTTCAAGTCCTCTAATAACTAAAATTGGAGGATCTTTGACAATGGTGATTTGGCAGAGGGACTGCCTCTAATAAAGGAGTCTCAGGAGAAAGCGGCATCTTCCATTCCTCAGCCAGGTAGGATATAGTAAAAAGTTTCATTTCAAAAACTCTAACTCTTTCAAGCCCTGTTAACATTGTTATTATGGTTGTAGAAGATCTTGCGTTGACTCAGACAACTATCTTTACTACGAGCTATGGTGCTGAGGAAGACTCTGCTATCATTCCAAGGAAGATAACTTTAGTGGTCCGCCCTACTCCTGAAGTTGTTTCGGCACAAGAAGTCGCACAAGCTTTAACATCTGGAGCTACAGTGGTGACCTCAGCGTTGAGAGAGCTTCCAAATCAGATCAAGCTGATGTTTATAGGAGCGATGATGGCATCTCATTCAACTTCAAAAGCAGGCATGTTGCTGAGTTGGAGGCCGGATCAGGGAGTGCTTTGGCTGAACCTGAATTGGTAATGGACATCATGGAAGAGTTGATCCTTTAGATGATCGAATAATTCTTTGCCCCGATGAAGTATTGCACTTGATTGGTGATTTTTGGGAGAAGTTCCTTTGAGTTCGTAGGAATACTCCTCAAGAACAAGGTCGAGAATATCCGGCAAACTGGGGGTTCTGATCAAGCGAAAGCACCTCAAGTGCTAGAGAAGCAACTGGGCACGTGTTCAAAGGAGCTGAGGAACCTGGAAAGTGCTAGTATAGTTAGTGATGCTTAATCAGTGTTGAGCAATCTCCGTGTCGCTCAACAATATGAGCGGAAAGAGATTGAAGAACAGATAAATGAAGAAGCCCGTCATTTGGACAAATCCAAGGCCAGCTATGAGGTCATCATTAAATGTAAAGGGTGTCATTGCAAGTGCTCGAGCGGCGATTGCTAAGGCGCAAACCTTAATCCAAGACCACAAGCAAAAAAGCTTGCCAATAAGAAGAAGAAGGTGGAAGAGCTTGAGACCACCATGAGTCAAGTAAGCAGGAGCTCACTGTTCACTCCTCCAAGTTGAAATCCCTTCAGACACGGCTTGCTGCGAAGAAACTCTTGTCAGAAGAAGAGTTGAGGGCCTAAGCTTTTGTTGAGGTCGAGAAAACACGCTAACAGAATATTCAACTCCTCAGGGGCCAGATAAAGTCTCTCGCTGAGAGTGACGAACTTTTTGTTTCTTCTTCTTTTTGTAACACTTCACCTATCAAATAAGAGAGTATCTGTATCACTTTTATCATTTTGATATGAATAATAAAAGTGATTATTTTGCCTTCATCTCGTCTTTATTTTCTATTTGTGTTTGAAAATCAGACAAACTAAAGCAATTGAATTTGATTGTTAGAGATGGCGATTAACATAGCAATCAAAAGTTAGGTAATTCTACTAGGAAATTTGAGAGGGTTACTGTCAGAGGTGTGATGTTAACTTGACAAGGGTTGAATCCATGATTTGAACAAATATTTTGGACTTACTATTCTATTGATGAGAATAATAAGTGGACTTTGATTCACCAGAAATTTATGAAAGTTTTACCGTCAGAAGTGTAATGTTAATGTGACGAGTTTGGATTTGTAGTTTGAGCAAATTGAATTGTCAGAGGTGTGATATTAACTTGATAAGGATGTGTGTTAGAGGAATGATATTAACTTAGCACCAAGAGGGCCTCGTTTCGTTGAGAAAACTAAGAAAATCACTGTTATAGGTTTAGTGTTAACTTAACAATGGGAGAAATGCTAGAGGTATGATATTAACTTAGCATTGAATGTCTTGATCTTGATGAGAAAGCTCGAGGGTAGATCATTGTTATAGGTGTGATATTTAACTTAACAATGAAATGAATACTAGAAGTGTGATGTCTAACTTAGCACCAAGCGTCTCATTTTCGATGGAAAAATTGAGAGAATCACTGTCATGGTGTAATATTAACTTAACAGGTTTGTATCGCGATATGAGAAGTTTTGGTCAGTCAAATGTGTAGTGCTTAACTTGGCTAGAGAATTATGGGATTTGAACAATTTTAGTGGACTCGTCATTCTATTGAAGAGAATTGATAAGTTGAAATTTTATCCTGCTGAGGATATGTTGGCTTTCCTGTCAGAGGTATAATGTTAACATAACATGTTCGATCTGTGATTATTTCACTGGGGAAACAATTATACATTTTTGTGGTCTTACCATTCCTTAGAGGGGAATTGGAAAGAAATTTTGGAGCAGAAAGCGGGATCAGATCCCTTAGAATTTTTAGCAAACCTTCAGTTATCAATAAATTTTGGCATGCTTTTACCAACTATTGGTTGAGTTGGGCTAGTCATGCTATTTCCCTCAGCATGATGAGTTGTCGAGGATTTTTCGTTGGGCTTAAAAGTCAACTGTTTCCTCTATCATTTAGCCATCAAAGGCGTTGAATTATTTTGTTACTTTAAGTAACGTGGTGTACTTTCTGTGTTTTCATTCTATAGATGACTTCTAAAATCTCCTTGAGGATCAAAGAAGTTAGTGCAAACTCTGTGGGGGCTTACCGAAGAAGGCACCATTTCCTGTGAAAAATGTCAGGGGTGATAGTTAACATGACATTGAGAATTTCATGAGGAATTGAACAATCTTCTTATGTGCTGATTGGAACTCCCGTGATAGTTATTTGGCGCTCCTGAATCAGCTTCTTATATGGTGATTAAACCTCCAGCAAGAAAGTTGTTTGATACTCCTAATTCAGCTTCTTATGTGCCAATTAGAACTCCAGCGAGTAAGTTGTTCGGGTTTCCTAATCGGCTTCATATGTACCGATTAAAACTCCAGTGAGAAAGTTGTTCAGTGCTCCTAAATTGGCTTATTATGTGCCGATTAGAACTCCAGCGAGAAAGTTTTTTGGCGCTCTGTTTTATGCTATTCCTGAAGAGAATCGTGGGCAACAATTTGATGAAATTATTATCCACAATGGACAATAGGACTCCTCTGAGAATGGCAGCGCTTTGGGAGTTTATCGATAAGTTTGCTGATAAGGCAGGAAGCTTGGGACCAGGCCACTGTTCAATAATATCTTGTCTTTGCTTATACAACCAACTTTGGAGGATGAAGAAAGGCATCTCTTGATGAGAGTTATTGAACGGGTGTTGCATAAGTTGGATAAGCAGTCGTCGATCGATGAAGACTACTATGCTTGTGTTGAAGAGAGTTGAGGATCAGAGTTTTAATGTTAACTTGATCATGGATAATATTCTTTTAATTAGAGGTGTAGTATTAAATTGATTAAAGATAGTACTTCTTTAAGAATCTGCCATTAATCGGCATCATGAGTGTATCGTCGTCTGGAGTTATAAGACGGTATGCTCCATTTGAGTAGATAGACTCTATTACAAATGATCCTTCCTATTTGGGATTGAACTTCCCTTTCATCTTATGTGTCATAACCATGAGTCTCCTGATAGCTAAGATAAGGTCACTTTTGTTGAAAATCCACTCTTTGATTTTTTTTTGTTGAAGGCTGTGAAAATCTGAGCTTGATAGAGTTCGATTTATTGTTGAGCTTGTAGACGTTTGTTGTCCAAAGATTCTAACTTTTGAAGTCGCAATCGATGCTTCTCCTCATCCGTCATCTTCATTGTCAAAATAATATGCAGTGATAGGATCTGAACTTTCAATAAGAGTATGACTTCACATCCGTACACCAAAGAGAACAGTGTAGCCTTTATCGAGGTTCTTATCGTTGTGCGATAGGCCCAGAGGCATTCGCCTAATTTGCCTTTCCAGTCGTATTGGCTTTTTGAGACGAACTTCTTGAGAAGCTTCCCAATAGTTTTCTTAATGGTTTCTACAAGACTGTTGATTGCTAGATAGTATGGCATTGAAAACACACTTTGGATGCTGAATTGTTATAGAATCTCTGAAATGCTTGGCTTAGAACTGAGGTCCATTATCATGGATGATCCATCGAGGTACTCCAAAGCGGTAGATTATGTGATGTTTAACAAACTTTATCACATCGAACGTTTTTAGTTCCATCAGGGGAACGGCTTCCGCCCACTTGGAGAAGTAGTCAGTTATGCTAAGATGAAGCGATGTCATTTGGATATTGGAGGGCTGATGGGTCTGATAATATCCATTCTCCACATCTCAAATGGCTATGAAGATGACATTAGATGAAGATGTCCTGGTGCTTGATGGATGTAGTCACTATAAATTTGACAGGTATAGCATCACATAGCATAGGCGATGGCGTCAGGGATTATCTTCGACCAATAGTAGCCAAGTCTTCAAAGTCGATCCCCAAGCTTAGGTCCAGGATGGTAAGCTCCACACATACCATTGATCGGAGAAAAACTGCGCATAAAAAGTGTATGTTTTAAAATAGATATGTAAAGTGTGTGTGCTTTGGCTTCTTCGATACTTCCATTATAGCATAGAGGCTAAAACGAGTCGAATCCATAAGGACGGGAGGCGATAGAAGCTTACACGGTATGTTTACGTGTGTGTTAACGATTCTTCTATGTTTGAAAGAATGAAAACAAAACAAAACAAAGAATGAAAAGAGAAGTATGATGAAACACGAAGAAGTGGGAACATAGAAGATAAAATGTTTGTGTTTTTAGAATATTTCTAAAACAAATTGAAAAAAAGAAAACTCATGGCTACTAACTCCTAATGGCTCCACTAACATGCTAACCTCTTAGTGATAGTTGCCTCACATGTATCATTGGCCATCACTAGTCCTTGGTTCAAGAGCTTTTCAACCATATGTTAATTCATCACATCCAAACTCAACAAAACAAGTTCAGTCTACACTTAAACCATCAAAACTAAATAAGAGTAAGCATGGAGTAAAGTAATGTTAGCTTGTTAGAGAGTTAGGATGTTAGAGTGTTAGAATCCATCATCATGAGCCATCAATTGCTCTTGTAAGAGATTTCATATGGATTATCAAGTAAGAAGTTAGACTAGTTAGTGGTTAGTTACCTCATGAGGAAAATTAGCTAAACATGTAAAGAGTTAGAGAGAAGAAAATCAATAGAGATAAAGAGGGAACCTTTCATAGATTGTCACCTTCCATTATAAGAACCCTTGCTTTCATCCTATGTACTACTCTCTTTCCTATTACATGATCTATCAAAATGGAAAATACAAAAGAAGAAGAACAACAACTAATCTAAACTACCTTAAACTATAACATGGAGAAGAAACTACCCTAACTCTCTGTATATCTTCCTTTTCAGAACCTCAGGGGGGTATTTATAGGCACCAGAGGAAAGGGGGCCAGGGGGACAACCCCTGGCCCAAAGCACGGGCGTGACTGAGCCCGTACGGTCGCGAAAACACGGCCTAGCCGCAAAAAGGCTGCGTTTTCACTGCTCTTCTAGAGCCGTGCGTGCAGCAGCAGGCGCCGCGCGCTGTCCCGTCTGTCTCCTGTCGGTTGCAGGTCCTAGTTTTTAGTTTTGGGCCCCTTGTTTTGATGAAACTAACTCTAAGGTCAATGGCTATATTATAGGACTTTAATCATCCATTAAATGGTGATTTAGGGTCTTCTTCTTCATTGCACACTATGGACCTCGAAACATGCAAGAGAGGTGTTATTAACAAAATTTAATATTTAATAAATGTGAAGATGTGATATGAAATAGAGACTAATCAACCGTCATGAGCTTTCCTGAGTGCCTCTTGTGCCTCTTTGTATGAAAGGTAGCGGAGTAAGATTCTATCATACGATCAGCGATATAATGTTCACGTAATCGCATTGTAGTTGAATTAAGGAGCCTTTCTTCTAATGGCAGCTGCCTCCTTAGGGTTGTTGGGCAAGATGTCGTATAAGACAAAGTCGATGTTCGGGAGTCATCAATCCCTAAGTTCCATACTACACTTGTTGAAGTCTCTAAAACCTCTTCGACTTGACGGTTTCCTCTTGGAGTTTGACTTTCTTCAAAGGTGAATTTTAGGCAATACAAGTTGTGATTGTAGATAAGTACTTTCTCTGAAGAGCCAAATAAAGCACCGATAGACGGCAACGCATCTACATGTGCATTTTGCTGATGTGATACACAATGTAGAAGCTTCTGAACTTCTCAGCCATGTTAATGGTTGCGTTGTGATAGGGCACAAGTCTTCATGTCTGACGTCATACTCCCCACAAACCTAATTGACGATGAGCTTTGAAGCACTGTATGCTTCAAGATTTTTGACTCCAATCTCTTTAGCAAGTTACATCCTGATCAAGAGAGCGTTGTATTTCACAATGTTATTGGAACACAGCTCAGTTGAAGAGAATGCATGAGGGATCACGTAGTTTTGTGGAGATACGGGTACTACCCCTACTCCAGCTACAATGTTTCTTGTAGGACCCATTATTGATGCACCATCAAAGAATAATTGTCAGACTTGCTCTTTGAAAGACGTTTGGGTCATGTAGACTTCAGCGATCTCATCTGGGAGATCTTCTTAAAGTCTGATTGCTCTTGGATCTGGATATTCAGCTAAGAAGTCACTGCTTGTCCTTTCGTAGGTTTCTGTAAGCAGGAATTACATCTCGTATTGTGAGAGCAATATAGCCCATATTGCCAAGCTACTGTTTAGTGATGATGGTTTCGTCATAAGCAACCTTAAAGGATTAACTTTCGAAATGACATGAATAGCCTGGCCCACCAGGTAGTGTCACATTTTCTGAATAGTAAAGACTAGGTCTAGACACTCCTTTTCGACAGGTTGTAACAATATTTTGCTCTGATCATGATTCTACTTAGGTAGTAGATTGCTTGCTCGTATCTCTGATCATTATTCTGGGCTAGAAGGGCTTCTGGAGAATGATCTATAGCTCGAACGTATATTAAGAAGGGTCTCCCTAACATTGGAGATGTGAGGACGGGTGTATGTGTAAGGTATTGCTTGATTTTCCCGAATGCTTCTTGGAAAGCATTGTCTTAAATAATTGAGTCTCCTTTCTTCATCAACATGGTGAAGGATTAGGCCGTCCTGAAATATTCAATATGAATCTTCGGATGTAAGTCAGTCATCCTTACAACCCTCTGAGTTCTCTGAGAAGAAAGTACACCTAGGGGGTGAATAGGTGTAGTGCTAATCTAAGACAAGTAGTGTAAAATTAAAAATTAAATGCTAAACACACACTATGTGTAACAAAGAGTGAGTCTGAATTTTCGTGAAGGGCTCTAAAATTTCTCCTCACTATTCCTCTAAATTATGAGTTGAGGTGCTTCAATAGCTCTCTTGGTTGAACACAAGTGTGAGCACACAAACAATATCAAGCACGTATATTGTTGGCCCAAAGGCCTTCCACTCTAATTTTGATGATGATTAACTCATGTAGTTATGTGTACTAATTATCTTGTGCTGTTTAAGTTTCAGATCATTAATTAAGATATTAGTTGGTGAAAGCTTCCACACATCTTTCATTTGTTGATTCAAGAGCCCGAGTGTCATAGATCATACATTGCAACTTGCTCGGTGAATCAAGAGTGTTTGGATCGAGCCGACTTGGAGATTGCGCTCTAGCTTGGAGATTGCGCTCTACAAGAAGACTTAGGTATCCATAGTTTTAGTTTTAAGTTTAGATCCTAATTGTAAAGATTAGAATAGTATGATAAGCTCAAGTTCACAACACACACCTTTCATGTTTTGATTTTCGGTTTTAGGCTTAACCAATCTTGGTTTTCATGAATAGATTTTTTATCAAAACAAGTTTACATGGTTTATGTATATTAGATTTGTTCTATATACATGCATGCTTCAATTGTTTAGACAAACCTTGTTTGATAATCTATTCCATGTGTTTTATGTTTTGATATTTACAACAAAACATATTTTTGGACTTAATGACAAAAATCATGATATATATATATGTTTCTTGTATATTGAATTTCTATTCATATACAATATACTTCAAAGTGTTTAAATATCATATTTTTGTATCATGGATGAGTTTTAGACAATGTGTATTTTCTATTCAAAATACAAGGTTTTAGAAAATACGGTTTTTGGTTTTTGGCAAAATTTCTATGACACAAAATTGTCTAAAATGTTTGAAATTTGTGTTAGGATTTTTAACACAAGTTTGTATTTCAATATAAAATAATAAAACTATTTTTGTGGAATTTTAGAGATTTTGTGGGATTTATTGGAATATTTTTTATCTCAGTTTTCTGACCCATTTGCTGCCTGCCAGGCTAGTTCGGTCGACCGTGACGGTCGACCGCATGTAGCAAGTCGACCGTCGACGTGCACAAACCTGTGCACGTTCTGGCACAGTCAGCGGTCGACCGGGACGGTCGACCGGAGCAGAATAATCTGCTCTCGGGATTATTCGGTCGACCGGGCCGGTCGACCGTTAGTTGCCAACGGTCAAAAATTGACCGTTGGACGGTCGACCGGGCCGGTCGACCGGAAGGCTATTTCTGGCAAATTTCTGTCAACGGCTATTTTCTGATAATTGCCTATAAATACCCCATTTGTAAGAGTTTTTCTCTAAGAATTTTTGTGCGAATTTTTCCATTCTCTCAGGTGTTTTTATAGCAATCAAAATAGGTTTTTGGATTCAAATTGAACAATCTTTTTGGTGTTTTCTTTAGGGTTTGAAAAATCAAAGAAAAGGGTTTTGGGAAAAGCTTTTGAATTGAACTTCTCTATCTTAGTTTCATTTATTTTCCAAAGATTTTCTTTGAGTTGCTGGTTTCAAATCCCTTGGTTTTCTCCACACTTGAGCTATAATCTACTATCTATATCTATAGGATATTTGTGTGGGAGAAGAAGAAGTTGTTTGTGGTTGTTGTTGTGACCACCAAGTTGTAACCCAATCTTTTCTTAGCTTTGTGCTTTGGGTTGTATCCCTCTAGTTGAGAGGTGATCCTTGTATTAGTTGGTGATTGGGAGTTTGTTGTATTGGTTGGGAGTTTGCCTCAAGGAGGAGGTTGTGATTGTTGGAGTTTGCCTCAAGGAGGAGGTTGTGTTTGTTGGCTTGGAGTAGTGCCTCAAGAAGGAGGTTGTATTTGTAAAGAGAGGAGTTGGGTACTCCTTGTGAGAGTTCTTTGTGGACTAGCTAGTGGATTAGAAATCCTTCGTGTGTCGAAGGCGGGGATGTAGAGCTGGGTGCTCGAACCTCGATAACATATCATTGTGTTTGCGTTTGATCTATTGGCTCTCTATCTCTCTCTCTATTTACTTTGTGCCTTGCATTTCTACTTATTTTGCTCATTCATACTGCTTGGCTTGGTTGTGTGTGCATCACTTGTTGATCACACTTGAGTGTATTTGCTTTAAGTTTTTAAATTCCGCATTTAGTTCATAGATTAGCATTGTCACCTATTCACCCCCCCTCTAGGTGACTTTTCAATTGGTATCAGAGCTAGCGCTCCTGATATTTAGGTTTAACCACCTAGGAGTGTGATCTTGGTTTGCTAATCTTCATTTGCATCTCATTTGCACTCATACTAGTTTGCTGTCATGGCTAGCCCTCCTATGTTTGACCATACTAGACTTGACTCTTGGAAAGTTAACATGACTAGATATTTAAAAACACTAGGTCATCTAGTTTATCAAGCCATCACCATAGAAGCCCTCCCAAATACTAGTAAGCATAAGAAGGCCAATGCACTTGCACTTCAAACACTTAGAGCATCTTTTGATAATAATCTCTTACTTGTTTTTGATAGTTTTAACTCAGCTTTTGCAGTTTGGAGCGTCTTGACATCTCCGGAGCTTCCAAGGATCATCAACAATATGAGGAGATCTAGGAGAGATGTATCCGAAGAGCCTTGTTTCATGGCATATGGGAATGACTCCCATGAGGTACAATCGGACTCTCAAATACAGATAGCTCTAGCTCTTATTGCCATGGATGTTTTGAGGTTCAAAATTTAAATGTTGAACTTGCTTCTAAGCTTGAAAAATACTTGGAAAAACATAACTCTTTGAAAGAAAAACATTTTGATTTACAAAAGGAAATGAAGGATTTATGCTCTACTTTTGAAACCGTTTTGCAAGAGAAGGAAGAGATTACTAGTGAATGTGACTCACTAAGATCTCAACTAGACATTGCTTTAAAAGAAATTGAAGTTTTAAAAGGCAAAAACGATTGTGATGATATTTTGGAGCACAATGAGATTTTATCCTCAAGATTGGATTGTGTTTTCAAAGAAAACCTTACTTTGAAAAATAAAATTGATTCTATTACTAAAGAATTGAATTTGGTTTTGTCTAAAAATGAATCTTTGCAAAATAATATTGATTTGCATGTTTGTCATGCTAATGTAGCTTCTAATTCTTGCACTCCTATAGCATGTTCCACTTTGTCTTCTAGCATAGAAAATGATATAAATAATTTGAAGAAAAGTGTTGATTGTTTGGGCTCCACCTTGAGCCATTGTGCCATGAATCACACACGTTTGGAAACCTTGATTCGCAAGAAACAAGTTCCAACCTTGCATGCACACCCATCTAGGCATACACATGCTTCTCATGATCACCATCATCATAGGTATGCTCACGTGTACACTTGTACACATTGTGGTCGAAAAGGCCACCTTGCTAGATTTTGTTATGATCGCATTTATCATGAAAATTTAGCAACTAATTTTGTTTGGGTGAGAAAAGAAACTAACCCCCGTGGACCCACTAGAAAATGGGTACCAAAAACCACCTCTTTGGCTTTGATGTAGGTGGGAGCTCTCGCATCACGTGAGAGTGGAGGTACCTTGAAGTGGATGCGTTCCGAGCTTGAATGAGAACTATTTGGATGCTTCACTCTCAAGGAGATTAGGTGGAGATGACCACCATGTTTTGGAAAACTAGAGATGCACCTTCATTGGTTTTGGTATCATTCTCTAACTCCCATTTATTATTTACATGCTTTTTAGATCATTCATTTATAGCATGTTGTGTTTTGATGATTATGCCTTGTTCATTAGACTTGAGATATACATGTTTAGCACCCATGTTTCATATGGATCTATATTTAGTGTTCACTTCTTGTTTAAGCTAACATGTATGCCCTAAATCTAATGCACATGCATATGCATAATGATCATATGATGTTCATGATTCCATGATTTTTGTTTAGATGATTATATGGATGTTTGTGATATATCTTGTGTGCATTTCATCATTGCACTTTATTTATTCTTTGTTCGATCAATTCTCATACAACAAGGTTGCATTGCGCACCTCTAACCCATTCAAGGGGAATCGGGAGGAAGGAGTTCAGAACCCTTCACGGGGTATACGGCTCTTAGTCTTGTTTTGAGAGATCGTTGCATCATACATCCATCTTAGTTTTAAAAGGTCATTAATACTTCATATTTTTGATTAATATGATCATATTAATTTTTGACCCGTTTTATGCCTCATGATTTGATTACTTGCTTGAATGTTAGTTTTTCATTAAGACTAAGATTTATACTTGTACAACTAGTGAGCTACAAATAGACCTTTATATATTTGTGCTTGAATGCTCATTTGTAGTCATTTGATGTACTAGTATAGTCTAGTTTTGATGATTCATGCATTTGACTTGTATTCCTCATTTTTAATGTGTTTCTATGATCTTGTGGTTGACTTCATGTATATGTCTATCTTGTCCAAATTATTGTTTATACATATACATCCTTGAGCCACGTGCCTTCATGCATATACTTTTGTGGACTCTTCATGTTTGGGATATGTATGTATACTTTAGTTTGTACATGACATACATATACCTTGAAGTTTAAATCATTATGATGATTTCCATGTTTGATTGTGATTTCAATTGATATGATGATTTCAATAAATTACATGATTCACTATTATATCAAGATTTGATAATTTCTATATTAAGCTTAATTGTCCATTTTCATGATGAAATGTATTTCACATTACACTTGTTCACTCACTTTATTATGTTTCTCATGATTGTGTTTTTCATGAGTATGATATGAGCTTTATGGACTTTGAGTGTTTAGTGATCTTGTGATTTTCATGTTTCATGAAAAATCCTTTTTGTTTTATCTTGAAGGATTTCTACTAGTTCTCAATTTTTCATAAACTAGTTGGTATTCTTCAAATTGGTAGAGACTTTCAAACATACTATATTGTTCAAATCATTTTTTGAAAACCCCTACCATCAATGGGCGGTTGGATGGGAGATCATGTTCTTGTATGCTTTATAATGAAAATCCTTTTTATCTTGAACCATGATTGGGTGGTAGGTTATATGTGATATACACTTGTAATTATTGTTGTTTCAATTGGTATCATTGAACTCTTTCAATTGGTATCAATATGACATCTTTTTGTATACTCATATATGTTTGTATTTTATATATGTATGCTTACACTTCATATAGTATCAATTTCAATTGGTATCTATTTCTTACATACATATATAGATGATTTATTTTTGATTCAAGATATCACAAATTTTGTTTATGCTTAGCTTGAACTTTTCAAATTGAAACAATGTTAAAGCGAATTTTCAATTGAGTTAATTTTCAATTGGTATCTTATTTCAAGCATATGCATATTTTCATTTGGTATTTCATAAAGGGGGAGAAAACTAGTATTTTATTTTTTAATTGGCATCTTATCTCTCATTTGATATTTTGTTTGGATTCCACTCCCTTGCTTTATGATAGAAAATAAAGATTTCATTTGGCAAAGAATAATTGTTTCATTTGGTATCAAGATTTGTTTTTAAGGAAATTCAAAATTAGTATTGTTTAATTCCAAAATTGGTATCTAGTTTGTTTGTTTACAATTGGTAGGTTATTTGTTTACTTACTAATTGGTATCAAGATTTTCATTTTATTTGTGTTTTCAATTGGTATATGTTCTCGTTTTTATTTCAATTGATTTGTTGTTTTTCAATTGGTATCAATATACACTTCATTGCCACATTTTTTTTTGTATCATATTTGATTTAACCCTTTATTAGTTCTTTGCTTTGAACAAAAAGGGGGAGAAAAAATTTATTGTTTTTGCTTTTATTTTTAACCCTTTTTGATGATTGACAAAAAGGGGGAGAAGAATTTGAGTTTTATATGCATATTTGTGTTTGCATATAGTTTACATTTGATGAAAAGAAGCCTTGTTTATATGCATGTCTATGCATGTTTTATGTGCATGTTTTGATATTTTCATAGCATATCTTATATGTTTTATTGTTATGCATGAGTTAACGGGGAGCTTCTTTGAAGCTTTACTTTAATCCATGTATATATAACTCCATGAGTTTTGTCATCATCAAAAAGGGGGAGATTGTTGGCCCAAAGGCCTTCCACTCTAGTTTTGATGATGATTAACTCATGTAGTTATGTGTACTAATTATCTTGTGCTGTTTAAGTTTCAGATCATTAATCAAGATATTAGTTGGTGAAAGCTTCCACACATCTTTCATTTGTTGATTCAAGAGCCCGAGTGTCATAGATCATACATTGCAACTTGCTCGGTGAATCAAGAGTGTTTGGATCGAGTCGACTTGGAGATTGCGCTCTAGCTTGGAGATTGCGCTCTACAAGAAGACTTAGGTATCCATAGTTTTAGTTTTAAGTTTAGATCCTAATTGTAAAGATTAGAATAGTATGATAAGCTCAAGTTCACAACACACACCTTTCATGTTTGATTTTCGGTTTTAGGTTTAACCAATCTTGGTTTTCATGAATAGATTTTTATATCAAAACAAGTTTACATGGTTTATGTATATTAGATTTGTTCTATATACATGCATGCTTCAATTGTTTAGACAAACCTTGTTTGATAATCTATTCCATGTGTTTTATGTTTTGATATTTACAACAAAACATATTTTTGGACTTAATGACAAAAATCATGATATATATATATATTTCTTGTATATTGAATTTCTATTCATATACAATATGCTTCAAAGTGTTTAAATATCATATTTTTGTATCATGGATGAGTTTTAGACAATGTGTATTTTCTATTCAAAATACAAGGTTTTAGAAAATACGGTTTTTGGTTTTTGGCAAAATTTCTATGACACAAAAATTGTCTAAAATGTTTGAAATTTGTGTTAGGATTTTTAACACAAGTTTGTATTTCAATATAAAATAATAAAACTATTTTTGTGGAATTTTAGAGATTTTGTGGGATTTATTGGAATATTTTTTACCTCAGTTTTCTGACCCATTTGCTGCCTGCCAGGCTAGTTCGGTCGACCGTGACGGTCGACCGCATGTAGCCGGTCGACCGTCACGGTCGACCGACGACGTGCACAAACCTGTGCACGTTCTGGCACAGTCAGCGGTCGACCGGGACGGTCGACCGGAGCAGAATAATCTGCTCTCGGGGTTATTCGGTCGACCGGCCGGTCGACCGTTAGTTGCCAACGGTCAAAAATTGACCGTTGGACGGTCGACCGGGCCGGTCGACCGGAAGGCTATTTCTGGCAAATTTCTGTCAACGGCTATTTTCTGATAATTGCCTATAAATACCCCATTTGTAAGAGTTTTTCTCTAAGAATTTTTGTGCGAATTTTTCCATTCTTTCAGGTGTTTTTACAGCAATCAAAATAGGTTTTTGGATTCAAATTGAACAATCTTTTTGGTGTTTTCATTAGGGTTTGAAAAATCAAAGAAAAGGGTTTTGGGAAAAGCTTTTGAATTGAACTTCTCTATCTTGGTTTCATTTATTTCCAAAAGATTTTCTTTGAGTTGCTGGTTTCAAATCCCTTGGTTTTCTCCACACTTGAGCTATAATCTACTATCTATATCTATAGGATATTTGTGTGGGAGAAGAAGAAGTTGTTTGTGGTTGTTGTTGTGACCACCAAGTTGTAACCCAATCTTTTCTTAGCTTTGTGCTTTGGGTTGTATCCCTCTAGTTGAGAGGTGATCCTTGTATTAGTTGGTGATTGGGAGTTTGTTGTATTGGTTGGGAGTTTGCCTCAAGGAGGAGGTTGTGATTGTTGGAGTTTGCCTCAAGGAGGAGGTTGTGTTTGTTGGCTTGGAGTAGTGCCTCAAGAAGGAGGTTGTATTTGTAAAGAGAGGAGTTGGGTACTCCTTGTGAGAGTTCTTTGTGGACTAGCTAGTGGATTAGAAATCCTTCGTGTGTCGAAGGCGGGGATGTAGAGCTGGGTGCTCGAACCTCGATAACATATCCTTGTGTTTGCGTTTGATCTATTGGCTCTCTATCTCTCTCTCTTTACTTTGTGCCTTGCATTTCTACTTATTTTGCTCATTCATACTGCTTGGCTTGGTTGTGTGTGCATCACTTGTTGATCACACTTGAGTGTATTTGCTTTAAGTTTTTAAATTCCGCATTTAGTTCATAGATTAGCATTGTCACCTATTCACCCCCCCTCTAGGTGACTTTTCATATATGTATGAGCAATTATAACAATGCAAGATATAAAGAGTTGAGAGTTGAGAGAAAGATCCAAACACAAACACCAAGATATGTTTCGGTTTCGAGCCACCGTTCTACGTCCCCACCTTCACATAGAAGAATTTCAACTATCCACTATAGGATTTTTCACAAAAGGACCTCCTTCGAGGAATTACAACTTACAGCGTAAGGATTACACAACTCTAACTCTCACACTTCTACACAAGAGGTAGGCACAAAGCCAAGCACAAAGCAAAGAGAAATTACAACTTAGTGATCACAAAGATCACAAACAACCACTTAGTGATCTCAAAAGATCACTAATAAATTTTCTCACAATACAAGATCCTAGAGGATAGATTTAAGATAAATGGCTCAAGTATGTGAGTGAACAAAGAGTTTGAAAAAGATACAACAAAGAAAATACTTAGGAAAAACTTCTTGAAATAGAATTCCCAAAGGATTATTTTTCTTTGATTTTCCAAAATCTTTGAAATAATAAAAGATAAAGAGTTTTTGGCACAATAAGTTCTTTTGAAAACTTGTTAAAAACACTTGAGAAGATGGGAAAATTTCTCTAAAAAATTCATTACTAAATCTCGCCCTAAAACCCCCATTTTATAAGCTAGACAAAAACTAGCCGTCAGGTCAAAACTGACCTGTTGGTCGACTGGCCAACAGTCATAAAATGACTATTAGGTTTAGCGATCGACTGAGCGGTCGACTGTCTCCAAGGCATAGAGAGGAATTCTCTCTGTCTGTTGACTGACCGATTAATCGCCACCCAATAGAGAGTTAGGTGGGCAGTCGGTCGACCGATCCCTTGCTATGGTCGACCGATCGGTCAATCGAGCCAAGGGATCTTAGGCTTGTGCATGTTCTATGCATGTCGGTCGACCGCTCAGTCAACCGAGCCGGCTTCGGTCGACCATTCGATTGGCCGATAGCACCCAAAAAACTGAAATTATAGGATGAAAAACTTGGACTTTGAAACACCTATAAATTCCACAAAAATAAGTTCATGTAGATACTTTGAAGTACAAACACGATAAAAAATCAACATATATTGCAAACATGTGAAGTATTTTTGCGACATAGAAATTAAGGCTTAAACCAAGAATCGTATTTTCAAAAATCTAAACTTTGAAATGGAAATCCGATTTTTCCTCAAAGTTGTATAAGTATAAAAACAAGATATTGAAACATAGTTTAAGCATGATGTGCATGAATAGAATCTAATACACATAGTAAATTTTATATACTTATTTTTGACAATAAATACCATAACAAGTTTTGATAAATACAAAACTTTAAGCACATGAATTAAATCATCAAAATAAATTATTTAAATAATATGAAGCAATAGTATATATGAATGAAATCCAATACATATATAAACCATATAAACTTATTTTGATGAACTCTATTCATGAAACCAATATATTAAAACACAAAATGATATACATGATAAACCGAAACACAAAACCTGAAACTTGATTCTAAGAGTTTTGTGTAAACCAAGTAAACATAAATTTTTGCAACTAAAACGGTTAAACTGAAAACCAAACTACAAATCTTATATGTGTGTATACTTGATCAATTCAAAACTATTCTATCCTTTACATAAGATCAAAACTAAAACAAGCAAACTTAGAAACAAGTCTTCTTGTCGATCTTCTTCTCCAAGACTACTCGATCCAAAGATATAGACTTCATCTTGAGTACTTGATGTTATCTTTAAGCACGAGCTCTTGAATCAACACGTGCTAGTTTCAAAACTTGACTTCGAATTCTTTGTTAAAGCTGAACACTGACGAAGATCTTGATTAATATTTGAAACTTAATAAACTCAAGATCATTAGTACTATAGCTTCATAAGTTAGTCATCATCCAAACTAAGGTGAAAGGCCTTCAGGCCAACATGAGATTCCTTGGAGGTTGCATCTCCTGGATGACATAGACTTTCTTCGGGTCGAGATGGATTCCTTAGGATGTCACAATGAACCTAAAGAATTTGCAATTGGCTACCCCAGGAAGGACTTGGTTCTATTCTTCAGTTGATGCACTCGCATGATATTGAATACTCTCTTTAGATATGTAATGTGATCGCATTTAACATGGCTCTTTATTGCAATATTGTCCACATAGCATTCTATGGTCTTGTGTATATGCTCGTGAAAGATTATATTCATTGCCCGTTGATATGTCGCCCCTGCGTTCTTTAAGTTGAAGGGTATCACAGTGTAGCAATACACCCCTAGTGGCGCTCCGAAAGATGTATGCTTTTTATCTTCAGGGTACATCTTGATTTGATTGTATCATAAAATTTCATTCATGAAGGATATCCTCTCGAAACGGCATGCATTGTCGATTATAACATTTATGATCGGGAGAGGGCTGGGACATGCCACATTCAGATCATGGAAGTCGATGTAAATTCAGATCTTCTCATTCTTCTTAGTGACGGGCACAATATTGGTAGCCCAGTTAGGGTGCTGTTCTTCCCTGATGACACCAGAGTCTATGAGCTTTTTAACTTCTGATTCAATTGCCTCCATAATTTCTGAATGGAATCATCATTGTTGTTGCTTGATTGGTTTCACATTTGGATTGATGTTGAGGCGACGCCTAGCCACTTGAGGATCAAGTCATGGCATGTCTTCATAGTTTCAAGCGAAGACGTCTATGTACTCTTATATAAAATGTATTAGGCCTTCTTTCTTAAAGAGCGATAAGCTCTCACTTATGAGGATAGGTTTGGGGTTAACCTCATCTCCTAAGTTGATCTGAATCACTTTATCATCTGTGGATGGCTCACGCTGCTCAAAGCGAATGTCCCAGAGAGCGTCAGGTGTTTGATCCAGGGATCGGTGTCTGACTGGATTATTTCTTCATCCTCGTCTTCATCCTCCAGATGGCTAGTTAAAACCATATTCACTAAAAGATCAAGAAGATAGTGCCGACACTAATATCTGATGCCCATGATGATGTGCCTTATGAGTGATCATAATATAATGATTCCTCATACTCAAAGGTTGATGGGATTGAAGTTGACATGTAGCTTAACCCCCTCTGAGGTTGATGATAGTAGTTAGGGGCCTTTCCTTTCGGGACAAAAGATCAAAGCAGTATTTATCTTCCTTGGACAAAGTTTAAGCCGGACCTTTTCGTTAGGTCATGCCCCATATTCTCCATCATACGACATGCATTTGGCTTATAATGAGAGAAATATGAAGACTTAGGATTATCTTCCATGCTAAAATGAGTCACTAGTTCAGACTCGATTCTCCCGAGTAGAATTAGCTTTTGACCCTTGCGTTTAGCTGACATTTTGAAGAAAGCCTTGTGCATCACTGATCTTTTCACACACCATGAAGGATGACTTTATTGGTGCATGCAATAATGTCGAAACATCTACTACTGACCATTGGTCACTATCCATATCAATACTAGTATCAACGGTACAGAATCATCAACAAATGTAGAAAAGTAAAACAAATCTAGGTTTTCATTGATAAACCACTCCCCTTCAAAATTTGCAGTGGTATTAAAATCGAGTTATCAACACTCGTTACAAGGGGATTTGTTTTCCAAAGACATTCTTCTTTTACCGCTGGTTCCATGTTCGCTTCATTACCAGAGTTTGGTTCTTCTGACTGGAGATTCTCATCAGTCTCAAGAGAATCTTGGTAGAGGAGAGAGTCAGTGAAACAATTCTCTACCCCTTGAATGGATGCTTTTAGCAAGCAATATTCTTACGTTTTCCTGTTCATCAGCATATTTCATAATTTGATGAAGGGTAGACGTGATGATGAATTGCGGTGGATCCATGGTCATCCCTACAACAGGTTGTAAGACATGTCAGTATCAATGACATAACTTATCACTTCAGACTTCAAATCCCCGATCTAGCATCTGAGTTTGATCTTGCCCATCGGGCATGTACCATTGGCATTGAAGCCATAAAAGGTAGTCTGTGTAGCGCTTAACTGATGGGTGGAACCCCCACGTGCTGTATGACTCGGCGGGGTATAATGCTCAATGTGATCCTGGATTAACCTAAATGTGGCTCACTTCAGATGATCCAATATACCCTGTATAATATAAGGGTCAATCATGTTTCCTCTTTATTTTCATATCCTCTGGAGAGAATGTGAGTATGAGGAACGTGTAAAGGTCTGATGACAGTGCCCATTGTCTTCCTCCTCTGGGATGATAGGAATTTGGGCTAAGAAAACCTCAAAATCTGCCAATGATTCTCTTAGAGCTTCCCTTATGGATTTGAAAAGTTTGAGAAACTCATATAGAGTGATCCGAGCAGAGATGTTAGCTAGTTGAGCCAAAACATCAAAGCGGAAGGGAGTTAATGGTCTTGCATCATCTTTTTGGAGGGCTTTGGCATAATGAAGCTCCTTCTATTTATCCATAGGCTGCTTCGTGGACTGCTCGGCTGTCTCCTTCACTGGCTGGGAAGAGATTGCCACTAGTTGATCATACTATTTCAAGTACTGCTTGCCAGATTGGGTCTTCGACGTGGAAATGGCACCTGTATCAGTAGCTAAGGCAGACTCCTCTTCTCCTAAACTGGTGAGGAAAGCAATATCTTCCTTAGTTTCTCTGGTAGAGATACCCACCGCATTGCTGGAGAATGCTTTAGCCTTGCCTTTAGATTTCTTGCGTGTAATAGTTGTCCATTGTTGGCTTTCGATAATATCAGAATGAACCCACATTATCTCTCCTCGAGGAGCAGGGACAGGGATAAGGTCCTCATTTTTGTTGTGAGGATCAGTATTGATCACCCTCAGTTCTTTTTCTGGGATGGTAACCACTCTAGCTAGAACTGACGGGAGTTCTTTTTCAAATTGAAAGGATGTCATGTTAGCCATTACCTTTTTCTGCTTTGAACGGAGTTTGAGGATATCCGCTTTGATTAGAGCTTGAAGAACATTCTTAAAGATGTAACAGTTCTTCGTAGGATGCTCCAACATCCTATGATATAAATAGCAGTTGGGATCATTAGTCTTCCCGACTTCATCAGAACGTCTGACCTCTCGCAATTTGAGTTTGTTACTCTTCTAGAGTAACTTGAATAGAGAGACCATGTGCTCATCCATGAAGGAGTGTGATTTACTGGCACATTATTGGTCAAGATCTCCACCCTTTCGGTTGACTGGGGTTTGTTGCCAAACTTTCTCATCTTTTTGGCTAAGAAGGTGACTCTGGAGTGCATCACGTCAATTTTTCAGGTCTTGGTTTGCTGTCTTTATCTTCAACCTTGACCCGGGCGACTATTTGCTCTGCATGCTCGCCTTATTTCACTAGCTGCTTCTAAGTGCGGCATTCTACCACTCCTATCTGGATGAGGAGTGCAGTCTGTAGGGTGTGGCAGCGCGTTTCCACCAATGTGGACTGGGACATGCCACTTGGACAATGGAGTACCATACTCTGAAATCTCTTAAAAAAAACTTTGATGGACTTTTCTTTCTTCTACTTGATGGCAAGGAGAGTCGGCATTGCAACCTTCGTATCATCTTCGAAGAAGCGGGCCAAAAATAGGGCCCAAGTTTTGATAGAGCTAGCATGCAGCTTCATGAACCATTCAAAGGCAGCCCCCTTGAGAGTGCCAATGAATAAATAAGCCATGATGGCACCGTTTGATAATATGTTCCCGGTTTGGGATTTAAAGTAGTAAATGTGCTGGTTCGGCAACCCTATATCATCGAAAGTATGTAGGGTCAGTGCATTGGACCTTAGAGGGTAGGGAACTGTGTCCCATT
Source organism: Agave tequilana (assembly GCA_038442645.1). NCBI lineage: Eukaryota > Viridiplantae > Streptophyta > Magnoliopsida > Asparagales > Asparagaceae > Agave > Agave tequilana. Next base: position 56,765 of record JAVJIF010021456.1, read on the forward strand.
CTGCTAGGTAAGGTCAGACTACCCCCCACATCTTGAAGGTCGCCTCGACGCGCAAGGGCTTCGAGGCATTTCTCTAGATTATTTATCCTCATGGAGTGACGAGATCCACTTTTTAAGCCATCCTCTGTTGGAACCTATTTCGATGAAGACGTTCGTGACGATCAAATTCATTTGGAGCTCTACACATGACTAATCAAGAGTCCGACATGATCAAGTTGTGCCAAAGAGGGTTGAGATGTTGTGGTTTGTAAAGAAGATATAGCATGTAAAAGCCTTGATGCACACACATATATCATAGCCTATTAGTAGACTTGACCCTTCCTATTAGTAGACTTGACCCTGCCTATTAGTAGACTAATAGAGTGATTAGTCGACTTATAAAAATGATTAGTCGACTAATAATGTTATTAGTCGACTTATATATTTCCCTAGTCGACTAATACATGGTATAGTCGACTTATAGATTTCCCTAGTCGACTATCTTTTGTCCTGAAAGATCCCAACTCTCTGTTTGTCACTGTTAGTCGACTTAACAGTTTATATAGTCGACTAATAGATGTTGTAGTCGACTTATACCCAATATTAGTCGACTAACCCAGTATAAATTGCCCAACTTAGTCGACTAACTCATATCTCAAGTCGACTATAGGCAGTTTCTGATTGTTGGACAGTTTTCTTTATCTGATCCTTTTGGCAACGTTTTCCAACGTCTATATCATCTGAATTGGTCCTATAACTACCCTAACTAACCCTAGTCTACAGCTATAATTAGGGAAGTTATTCTTAAGGCCAAAGGTTAAGACAAACAAGAGTTTCATTCAGTTTTCAAAAGCCAAATTCCAGAAAACCTGAAAACTGATTTTCTAACTTCTGTTCTTCACCAAAAGACAATTCCATTAGTGAAGTTCTCTGAAGTTCATTTTTCCTATATAGTACCCTTTCCACATACACATCTGTACCAAGGCTATAGGAAAAGAGTTGTAAATTCTCAAAGTGTTCATTTGTACACGAGAGGCTTCTTGGTTGAAGAGGCAAGTTGTACAAGGTGACCATTGTACACGGGAGGCTTCTTGGTTGAAGAAGTAGTTGTACAAAGGTAAAAGGTGTTCTCTTGGTGGAAGAGAAGGTGTACACATTTGGAGAAGGGGATTCGACAAGTGGTGTACATGTTGTATTGATTTTGGGTGGCAAGATCAAGGTTAAAGGAAAATCTCAAGCGGGTGGCTTGGGGACTGGATGTAGGTCACAAGGACCGAACCAGGATAAATCTCTTTGTTTGCGTTTGCATTTTCTAAGATTTGTTTTCTTTACTTGCAAGTTTACTTATTTGCTTAACAATTAATCCTTCCTGTCAAGTGTTGTGTTGATTTGATTATAGATCCTACATTTGGTATAAGAGCGGGACCCAACAATTGGTATCAGAGCCCTGCATACCCTGAACCGGCGTACAAGCTCGGGTACAAGTCAACAACAAAGATGGCAACGGAGTTCTCATCATCCCAATACAAGGAAGGACATTCTACACAACGTCCACCGCTATTTGATGGAACCAACTACAACTATTGGAAGTGTAGAATGAAGATCTACTTGCAGTCACTCAACTACGACCTTTGGAACATCGTAGAAGCGACGTACACCAAGCCTACAACCAACTACAACGCTTGGAGTGAAGATCAAAAGAAGAACGCGAACCTTGACGCAAAAGCAATGAATGCTCTATTCTGTGCCCTTACCAAAGAAGAGTTCAACCGAGTGTCAACAGCAACTTCTGCACATCAAATTTGGCATACTCTTCAGGTAACACATGAAGGCACTAGTAAAGTTAAGGAGTCTAAAATTTCTGTTCTTGTCCACAGGTTTGAGTTATTCAAAATGGAGGAGAATGAAACCATATCCGAAATGGTTACAAGATTCACCGACATCACAAATACTCTTGCATCCCTTGGAAAGGACTACACCCAAGTCGAAAGAGTTCGAAAGATCCTTCGTGCACTTACACCAGAATGGGAGAAGAAGACAACCGCCATTGAAGAGGCGAATGATCTCTCAACTATGACATTAGAAAACCTAATTGGTAATCTAATGGCATATGAAGTGCAGTTAGAAGAAAGGAAGAAGGACGAACGACAACACCGTTCAAAGAAGAAAGAACTCGCCTTCCATGCATCTTCCGACACGGACAATAATGATGAAGAGGAGATGGCAATGCTCTCAAAGAAGTTCAGAAAATTTCTTAAGCAAGGTAAATTCAAATGTTTTAATTGTGATAAACCAGGACATATGAAGATGGATTGTCCTTTGCTCAAGAAGAAAGAAAAGTACAAGAGTAAGAAGTTCAAAAAGAAGAAGAACTACGAGGCATCTTCAGAACATAGTGATTCCTCATCTTCCGATAAAGAAGAATCCACTGAACATGTTAACTTATGTTACATGGCCATAGAAGATGAAGAGGTATCATTTTCTGAACTATCTGATGCATTTAATGAATTATTTCTTGATCTGAAAAATGAAAAACTGAAAAACAGATTTTTGTTAAAAGAAAATGAGAAACTTTTACAGGAAAATTCTGTTTATGCATTACAATGTTCTTCTATAAATTCTCAACAAGATGAAACTGAAAATGTCATATCATCTTTGAAATCTGAAAATGAGAAGTTTATAAAAGAAAACATTTTTCTGAAAATGGAAACTAAATCTTTGAATGATAGAATATTTATATTAGATAAAGATATGTTAGTTTTCAAGAAGAAATATGAAGATCTTATGCAAAATGTGACTAAGTTTAATAAAGGAAAAGAAAATTTGAATGCTGTATTATCTTTTCAGAAATTGTCACATGATAATCATGGTATTGGATATATTGCAAAATCTTCATGTTGTAATCCATATAGTCATTTTGTAAAAAGTAAGACTAAGAAAAGTAAGTTTATATGGATTCCAAAGAATTTAAGCTTTTATGATAAAAATACATATATTGCTTCATACATGCATGATATATGTGATTCTTGCAATTATGTATATACTAACAGGTGGAAACCAAATTCTAAATGGATTTGGAGTCCTAAAGGTTAGATATGATCTTTTATATTTGGTACCAACTAACGTTTATTTTGCAGGTACCATATAAAAGTTATTATATATATATGTACTAATATATTTGTTGCAGGGGGAGAACAAAATATTTTTATATCTGTTATAACCCATTTCTGCAGGGGGAGGAAAAGATAACATATTTTTTACAGGGGGAGGACATGCACACACAAAGCGTCGTCATCAAAAAGGGGGAGAATGTTGGAACCTATTTCGATGAAGACGTTCGTGACGATCAAATTCATTTGGAGCTCTACACATGACTAATCAAGAGTCCAACATGATCAAGTTATGCCAAAGAGGGTTGAGATGTTGTGGTTTGTAAAGAAGATATAGCATGTAAAAGCCTTGATGCACACACATATATCATAGCCTATTAGTAGACTTGACCCTTCCTATTAGTAGACTTGACCCTGCCTATTAGTAGACTAATAGGGTGATTAGTCGACTTATAAAAATGATTAGTCGACTAATAATGTTATTAGTCGACTTATATATTTCCCTAGTCGACTAATACATGGTATAGTCGACTTATAGATTTCCCTAGTCGACTATCTTTTGTCCTGAAAGATCCCAACTCTCTGTTTGTCACTGTTAGTCGACTTAACAGTTTATATAGTCGACTAATAGATGTTGTAGTCGACTTATACCCAATATTAGTCGACTAACCCAGTATAAATTGCCCAACTTAGTCGACTAACTCATATCTCAAGTCGACTATAGGCAGTTTCTGACTGTTGGACAGTTTTCTTTATCTGATCCTTTTGGCAACGTTTTCCAATGTCTATATCATCTGAATTGGTCCTATAACTACCCTAACTAACCCTAGTCTATAGCTATAATTAGGGAAGTTATTCCTAAGGCCAAAGGTTAAGACAAACAAGAGTTTCATTCAGTTTTCAAAAGCCAAATTCCAGAAAACCTGAAAACTGATTTTCTAACTTCTGTTCTTCACCAAAAGACAATTCCATTAGTGAAGTTCTCTGAAGTTCATTTTTCCTATAAAGTACCTTGTCCACATACACATCTGTATCAAGGCTATAGGAAAAGAGTTGTAAATTCTCAAAGTGTTCATTTGTACACGGGAGGCTTCTTGGTTGAAGAGGCAAGTTGTACAAGGTGACCATTGTACACGGGAGGCTTCTTGGTTGAAGAAGTAGTTGTACAAAGGTAAAAGGTGTTCTCTTGGTGGAAGAGAAGGTGTACACATTTGGAGAAGGGGATTCGACAAGTGGTGTACATGTTGTATTGATTTTGGGTGGCAAGATCAAGGTTAAAGGAAAATCTCAAGCGGGTGGCTTGGGGACTGGATGTAGGTCACAAAGACCGAACCAGGATAAATCTCTTTGTTTGCGTTTGCATTTTCTGAGATTTATTTTCTTTACTTGCAAGTTTACTTATTTGCTTAACAATTAATCCTTCCTGTCAAGTGTTGTGTTGATTTGATTATAGATCCTACATTTGGTATAAGAGCGGGACCCAACATCCTCCTCTTCAGATGAAGGCTTGGGGGACTCGGGATTTGAGTTCTTTTCACTCTCATTATCCTTAAAAGAAGAGCTTTCTCCCTCTTTCTTGTCCCCTTGGTCTTTCAACTCTTTTTTTTTCCTCTTAAGCGCTGTGCTAGCATCTGCTTAAGAGTGTCGATAGATTCTTACTGAGCTCGAATCATATCAAACCATTCCCTTTGAACTTGGGTCTGCTCTTCGAATCGCTTGGCCACTGCTTCGAGAGTGCCCGCCATATATGTGAAGGCTTCTTTTCTACAGAAGAGCTAGAGGTCTGTGATTCTGTAATGGCAGAGTACACCTTATTCACTTCAATACCCATGGCTAGGGCACACTTCTTGTGATTCGCTCAGTATTCCTTTCAAACTAGAAGAAGGTTCATTGTTAGACTCGCTAGAGCAGACGACCGGTTGCTTCCCCTTGAACTTGCTCAGTGTAGTGCATGGACTCACCATATCTGAAGTTTCCTCAGGGTGCTTTACATCAAAGAAGGTCTTCTTATTGTGGGAGCAGCATCTCCTGGCTGAGTTAGAGACTGAGTGGCTGACAATCGATTGAATACTGGCTGCTTGCTCGTATGGGAGCTGCAGTGGGATTCAGAGAGTACTGTCATGATGAGCCGTGCACAAAAGCATTAGGGAGTGATTTGATGGACGCTCCTCTTCTTTGTCAAGTAGTCTCTTAGATTTGTTGCAGGAGTATCTAAAGGACTAGCCTCAAATCCTTAGGAGTGAGGGCTATTTGGTTCAGTATATCTCAAAAATACCAGACTGAATGCGAACTTTTCATTTCTGTGATGAAACGCAGGTCTGAGCCTCGCGTTTTGGCAGACTCTATGTTAAAATGCAAATTTCGCGCTGATTAGTAGAAACGCGAGAGTCGTGTCCTAGTACAGATTGGATGCGGGTCTTGCATTTTGGAGCAAGAACGTGGACCTCGCGTTTGGGCATTGAGACGCGCATTCGAAGAATGCGGGTCTTATGTTGCTTCAGAGAAACACGGGTTTGAATTTCGCATTTTACGTCTGCATGGATGCGAGTCTCGCATTTTGGAACAAAAATGTGAACCTCGCATTTGGGCATTGAGATGCGTGTTTGAAGAACACGTGTCTCGTGTTGCTTTAGAGAAACGTGGGTCTGAGCCTCACGTTCTGTATCTATAAAATAGATTACAACTGTAGAATCTTTGATTTGTTGTTAATGGTCACGATGCCTTTGTCGACATTCCGCATCCTGGTTGAGTTTCAGGGGCTGCTAAGAATCCTTGATAACCTGAAATTGTGGAGTCTAGAGAGGAGAGAGATGGTCTTCAACATTGTTCTATCTGTGAGCTAGCATACTGGCCCATGTATCTTCTGAGAGATGTTGACGAGGGCCATGTGGGCCACACGGGAGGTTTCAAAACCTCGCTGGATATGGAACTGCTTGCATTGTGAGCAATGGCGCATGCCTCATTTGGAGAAGTCTTCACAGAGACTTGAGAGCAAGTTTTCAAAAAGACTCTAAAGTACTGCCGCTTTGCTTTTAGGCTTTTAGAGGCCGAAGAAACAAACTCTTCAAAATTTTCTTGGTCGAATTCAATGACAAGCGACTTGACCGTTGATCCAGTGAGCTTCATGTCAGCTTGCGTCATGGCTTTCTTGTCGATAGAGAAAATGTTCCCCAGCTGAGTCGCCATCTTTTGTTTCGTCAGAAAAATGCGAAGTAAAATTCTGATTAATTGCATAGAAAATTGCAATGGATACAATCTGATTACAAAAGAGGGGAGGATATTTGAATCTTCTCTTTATTTAAAGTTGACTTCTTCGTGTGGCGATGGAGAGTGAGTCTTGTTCTCTATTGACCAACTGAATAACAAGCTTCTCCTGGATCATTTTAAGAATGCAAAATAAGTCCACTTGGACACGACAAATGGGAGTTCTTCTTTTAAAGAAGAAATTTCTCTCTCTCTCTCTCTCTCTCTCTGAATGCTCAAAGTTTCTAAAATTTGTAGCTGTTTTGCTCCTTCTAAAAAAAAGAAACCACCATCATTCAATAGCTTTCATAGTTATTTATAGGGGTATTTAGGGGTAAAATTGTCCCCTAAAATCCCTCCATAATGGGGATTAACTCCCCTCATTACGTGGTTATTAATTGACCCAATAATAGGGCAGTTACAACAGAAATACGACCCTCATGGTTTCTGTTCTGTTATTGAAATGCGGAGCTCACATGCTTGTGGCTGAGATCTGCATTTTAGGTGAGACGCGGGTCTGGCAAGGATCTGCTTTGAGATGAAACACGAGTTTGGCTGTGATCCATGTTTGAACTGAGACGCAGGTTTGGCTGAGATCCGCGTTTGAGGTGAGACACAGATCTGACTGGGATCCGTGTTTGAGATGAAATGAGGGTCTAACTGTGATCTGCATTTGAGGTGAGACGCGGATCTGGCTGAGATCCACGTTTACAATTGAACACGAGGTATGCGTTTGTATTAAAACGCGAACTTTGCATTGAAGTAAGGTCTGTGTCTCAAGACTTGTCTTTAGTGATTTTTAGACAATCTACATGCCTTTTTTTGTTTATCCAATGTGGGACTATATTCTCTTCACAAAATGAGTTTTAAGTTACAAAACTCCAACAGTTTTCGCATATCTTCTCTAAAGTTTGTTAAATTAGTTGAAAAAACTGAGAAGTTTGTGTACTATTGATGAGAGCAATGCCTGAATATATAGGCATTAGTATTGCATGATAAGAAAATCTCTGCTCCTAATACAATTAGTATTATATTATCTTAATCCTAAAACAACTCTTTAACGCCCCCTCACAAACTGACGATGGAAGAAAATTTGTTAGTTTGAATAAAAATAAATTAAAATTGAAAAAATTGAAAAATCTACTGAAAAATTCTGAAGTCGATGTTGGTACCAGATGGCGCAATTCAAAAGATTGATGAATAAAACTTATATTCTTGAACACCTCTTGGTAAACTCATCATGATGGATGAAACATTAAGAGTGTGTATGAGCTTAGATAACGAGGAGTTGACAGATAATAGTGAGCATCTTATGAAAAAAAACTAAAAAAAGATAGATTCCAATCGGTAATAGAGCACTTTTTGAAGATTAATCTAAGTCTCTTTTCATGTGGAAAGATGAATTTTGAGTCTACAAGTATCTTTAGAATAGTTAGGACGAACTCCAAAAACCCACGATGTCCTTTTCGTTGGAAGTAGGGCGAACACTGAATATTTAAGTCTCTTTAGTATATTCAGGTTGGACTCCAAAAAATTATGATATCTCTTACACTTGAAGTGAGATGGACATTGAACCTGTAGTTCTCTTTAGAATAGTCAAGACAGACTCCAAAACTCATAATGTCTCTTCATTTAAGAAAGATAAACTTTGAAAATAGTGTAAAATCTGTCGACGAAAATAAAGAAGATCAATTAGTGAAGAGAGAGAAACGGATTTTGAAAGATCTCCAAACTCAATAGAAAATGATGTTTGAGAGATCATCAAATTCAGTAGTTAAAGAAGAGACCAATCGGATGAGAGAAGATCAGCTAAATTTGTGATGTTGATGTTTGCTTGTAGCCCAGGAAATCAAATTCATTGAAGTTAGAAGTTGAAGATGTTGTCGTGGCAACAAGTGACTAGAGAAACTTTGATGAGGGAGAGAATTTTTAATATAGCACAAAACGAAAAAGTGGTCTGACGCTAGGCACGCGCTATATAAATGTTGCGCATCACAAGCTCGAGGACAATGTGAAGGCGATAATCACCAAAGAAAATTTTGATGGAAAAAATAATTTTAGAGGGATGACTCTGACATCATGTTGAGTTAGTTGAAAAAATTGAGAATTGTTTATATTATTGAAGAGGGCAATGCCCAAATATATAGAAATTATAATTATGAAATAAACAAACCTCTACTCTTAATATAGTCAGCCTATATATTCCTTATCCTAATATTGCTCTTTAAAAGTGCACTTTCTTTAAAAATGCATTTAACATCTAGGCGTGTGTTTGTTATTAATCAACTAAAATTAAAATTGTAGCCCATGAAAAAAAAAACTAATGCACATTTTGGTGGTCGCAAATAATATTTCAGAAGTATTAATTATAATAGATGACAATTAATGTGTTTATGTTGTTTTAGGTGAATTTGCATATTTATTGCAAATGATGCAACAAATGCAATCACTTGATACATTTGCCGCTCACTGATGATATATAACACAAGAGACATTGGACTCTCTCATATGTGGGATTTTATTGATCAGTTAAAGGCATCAATCTTACTATCTGGCATTATTTCCTGTATAATGGGTGATTCAACCTCAGTGTAACTGATAATGGTAAGGTGTTGATAAGGTATATACGTGGATAGTAGATTGTAGAAAGTTATGTTCAGCGACCCACCGGAGGTCAACATGCAAACACCAGAGTATTATAGTAGAAAAGTCATGATTGGCAAGAACAAAACGGGAAGAAAGGAAGTGAGAAAACACAAATTTAACGAGGTTCGGCAATTTACTATATCCTCAGGGCTGAAGGGAAGAGAGATATTATTGATCAATCAATGGTCGCTACAGCGCCTTTACTCCTCTTATGCATTTTGTACATAGTTGATCAACCGGGCCACTATTTTCAGTCGTATACAGACTTCTTGGCATGTTGTTGAACTCCAAACTCTGAGCTATATTCTCTAATAAGTTAAAACAATTTTACCAAAAAGATTTTACATTCTCTCCCCATAATTCTCCACCTCGGTGAAGATTTCTCAAGTATGAGATAGACACAACAAACCACCATATCAACTGAATCGGGCTGCACTAATGTGGTTGCCTACGTACACCCCGCCCGAGGGATCAACATCTGTAATTTATCCAAACAAGCTTCATTAAACTCAAGTAACTGGAAGGATATAAAGCAAATCCTTGTAATGTGCGAGCTTTACTCCCGCAACAACCTTCGTAAGCATATCGATGAGATTCTTTTTTCGTGTGAATCTTCTTTGACTCGATGTCACCCTCATTAAGAATCTTCCAAAAAAAGTGAAACCTGATGTTGATATGATTCATCCTTGTATGATAAACTTAGTTCTTTGCCAAATAGAGAGCACTCATGCTATCACAACTGTCTTCAGTAGATCTTGATCCCCAAATCTTCAAGCAATCCTTGAAGCCAAATTGTCCCCTTCATAGCCTCTGTCATGACCATATAATTGACCATAGTAGATAAAGTGACAGTAGAATGTAGAGCACCAACTTTTTGGTGCTTGAGATAATATAAAAACATGCGCTATTATAGACTGACACTTATCGAGGTCTTCAGTTTAATCAGAATCGACATATCTGATACACTCTTACTTACCTGTAGTATCCTTTTTGAATACCAAACTAACATTTATGGTACCTTTGATATACCATAGAATCCACTTCACTGCCTCCCAATAACCCCTACTGGAATCGTGCATGTATCTGCTAACCATTGAGACAACTTATGACAAATCAGGCCTCGTACACACTATTGCATACGTTAAATTATCAGCTATGCTAGTATAGGATATGTGAGACATATACTCACACTCTTCAATAGTAGTAGGAGATATAGTACCTTTTAACTTGAAATTAGAGGCCAATGGTGTACTTACAGACTTTGTGTCGTCATTGATGTTGAATTTCTGCAGTACTTCTTCAAATATCCCTTATGTGTCAAGCAAACTTTGCCACTTTTCTAGTCTCTCTCAATCTGCATACACCTTCTTCGCTTCACCAATATCCTTCATCTCAAATTCATAAGACATGTCTTTATTTAACTCACGGATCTACATGTAGAAGCAATGATTATATCATCTATATATAATAGTAGATAAAAATACTCTCCACTCGGTAGCTTATTGTAATAAACACATGAGTCATAATGGCTTCGTGTATACCTTTTCCTCTTATAAAGTTGTCAAAATGCTTGTATCACTGCCTTGGTGATTGTTTTAGCCCATAAAGCGATTTCTTTAACTTGCACACCATATTCTCTTTTTATGTAGTTTTGAACCCCAGAGGCTAAGATATAAAGATCTTCTCATCAAGGTTGCTATGAAGAAGAGCGATCTTTACATCAAGCTGATCAAGCTCCAACTCGCACTATACCACCAGTGCTAACAATATCCGAATCGATGAGTGCTTTACAACATGTGAGAATACATCATTGTAGTCAATGCCTTCTCACTGTATGTAGCCTTTAGCTACCAATCTTGCCTTGTAGAGTATAGTATCATCATCTAGATATCCTTGTTTCTTTGCAAACACCCACTTACTAATCGCTTTCTTTCCCTTGGGCAATTCTGTCAATTCTCAAGTATCATTCTTGTGAAGAGAGTTCATCTCTTCCATCATGGCATCCTTGCACATCTTTGACTCCGAACTGATTTCAGCTTTTCTCTATAGACGGAACCACCTCCTCAATGACTAGAAGAGCACAGATCACAATCATGTTTATAGTGAGTCAACAAGACTTACGTAGATTTCTCCGAGTTCTTCTAACTGTAATAAAATCTTGGACATCACCCATAACTGGTCTCTGATTCTCATCATCATCCTCATCGGCTACACGATCACCACCATGTGTCACCTCAGGTGTGAGCTCGAATGATACTGTTCTAGCTGGAGGTGATGGAGTAGTATCACTCTTCATCTATTGCAATATCCCATTGGTCTTCTCATTCTCCACCTGCTGAGAGTCCGTAGGCTTCACCATTGAAGCCTCATCAAACATGACATCCCTGCTCAAGATGATCTTCTTGTCCTTTGTATCCCAAATTTTGTAACCTTTCACACCTTTCTTGAAACCCACAAACACACCTTTCCTCGCTTTCGGACCCAACTTATCTTCGTTGATATGATAATAGGCCAGATAACCAAATACCTGAAGCGAGTTATAGTCTTGAGAAACTTTTCCCCACCTAACTTTCAAAGGAGTTTTATCTTTTATCACAGATGAAGACATGTTAATGAGATGGCAAGCATATGCAAATGCCTCAACCTAAATAGATTTCGATAATCTGGCATTGGATAACATGAAACAAACCTTCTCCAACAATGTCATGTTCATCTTTTGACCACCCCATTTTGTTGCGGTATTTCTCTTATTATAAAATGACTTTTTATGCCCTCATCATGACATAGTTGTAAGAAAGGATCGCTAGTGTACTCTCCACCATTGTCTGAAAGGAGTACATTGACTTCCTTTCCATATTTTTTTCGTATAATTTTTTCACTCCTCAATCAGCTCTAGGACTTCCCCTTTGTGCTTCATGGTATACACCCAATATAGCCTAGAGTAATCATCAATAAAAGACATAAAGTAGTGGTTATTTTCAATAGATGCCATCTTGGTAGGTCCTCAAATATCTATGTGAACATAGTCGAGAATTCACTCGGTATAATGAATGCGGTACCGAATTTCACCTTGGTCTTCTTTCTGATGATGTAATGCTCACAAAATTTCAATTTGTAGGTCTTAGAACCTTGCAACAAACCTTACTTTACTAGAGCCTGCAAAGACTTTTCACCTGTATGTCTGAGCCTCATGTGCCATAGCCGGGTACAATCATTATTTGAATCAATCGAGGATGCCACTTGCCCTGTAACCATATTACCCTTCAGGTAATAAAAGTTATTACGTCGGACGCCCTTCAATACCACCATCGAGCCTCTAAGCATCTTTAGAACATCATCTCTATCAAATATCTTTAAACCCAATGCTTCCAAGACACCAACTGAGATAAGATTTTTCTTCAATTGAGGTAAATCCTTACTTCCTTCAATTCCTGCAACATCTAATCAAACATCTTGATAAGGACTGTACCTATCCCTTTCGTGTTACATGGATGATCAACACCCATGACGACGGAACAACATTTAGCTTCTTGAAGCTAGAAACCAATCTCTATTGGGACACACATGATAGGTAGCATATGTATCTTGAATTCACTCAGAAAAACTCTAGTAACTAACAATAAAAGTAGTGATTGAGAACGAGAATATCAATGAGTCTGAGTTCAATCCACCTGCATGTGAAGTACCATCAGCTTGTATACTGATCACCCATGTTAGATTTGCCTCGGGTTTTGATTCCTTCTTATCCTTGATCCTTGGACAATCAACCTTCTAATGCCCTAACTCTTTGCAGAAGGCACAGTGGTTCTTCTTTAGATCTCTGAAACCATCTCTGGACTTTAATCTACCACGATCATGTTTTCCCTTTCGACTGAAACTCATGCCTCTTACTGTCAATTCTTTTATCGATGTACTATTGGAGGACTCTTTGTCCTACCTTATCAATTCATGATTTACAAGAGTAGAAGAAATTTCATTATAGCCAAGGTATTGCTTACCATTAATTAGGTAAAAAAAGGTCTCTTAGTCCTCATCAGGAAGAGTCAAAATAATCAACGCTATATCCTCCTCTTCGATCATCACGTCCATGTTGACTAAATTCGCAAGAAGCATCATGTAGTTATTCATGTATTCACCGATCAAGATACATTTCTTTAATTAGAAATGATGATGCATCCTCTTCATGTGCAAGCAATTCTCTTTGTTTTTTGTCTAGTACTTGCTTTCTAGGATCTATTTCCCATATTTTCTTTGCTGAAGTCTCAGTCATCATATAATACTTGATATCTTGTGTTAAATATGATCTTATGACATAATGCGTTATCCTATTCATTCTGTCTCAGTCTTTTCAGAAGTCTCCTCCGATTTTTCCTCCATACATAAGAATTTTTGAGGTTTGACACCATCAGCACGTACATAACCTCACATCTCCACATGCTAAATTGTTTGTGTCGTCAGGAAGTCAATCCTTGACGGATGACTCTTCATAATATGTACACTCTTTTCGGCCATCTCCTCTAGTAGATCCAACAAAGTTATGCGAAAACAATTAGAGAATAACAAATCCTAATAGGCAAAGATCAGATCTTTACCTCCAAACAAAACCGTCAAATAGTTTTCAAAGCGATTTGCTCCAGCCGAATGAAAACTCCCATTGAATACCTGGAAAACTCTAATAACACTTGTTCAATGACCTACCAGAGGTCTACGTGGAAAAAAAAGAGAATTGCTACAGAACAATCACAATTGGCAAGATCAAAACAAATAGAAATAAAGCGAGAAATACATATTTAACAAGGTTCAGCAATTGCCTACATCCTCAGGGCAAAAGGGAAGAGAGATCTTATTAATCAATCAATTCAGATTACAAATACTGGGGACAATACCCTACTTTATATAGCCATTGAATCCATGAGTAAAAAAAAACCAATAGAACTGAATTTGGATCAGAGAAAAATTTAGAAACCAAATAGGAAACTGCTCAGAACTGTCGTATGATCGACTGCTCTCTGTACTGACTCAAGTCTGTGCTCTAGCCGGTGGATCGAACGGTCGATCGAGAATTGTGCAGAGCCAAAACCAATACTTTGGACGGTCGAGCAGCTGTCTTTCTGCTGCACTACTCCTTCTGGGCGGTCGATCGGGTGGTCAGCCGCTACAATGCCTTTTCTACTCTTGTGCACTTTTGTGCATGGTTAGTCGACCGAGCGGTCGACCGGGCCACTGTGTTCAGCCATGTGCAGACTTTTTGGCATGTAGTTAAACTCCAAACTCTGGGTTTTTTCTCTAATGAGTTAGAAAACTCTACCAATAAGATTTTACACTCTCTTCCCACAAGTTGCAAGTTCAAGTCTCAGCAAGGCCTCTTTTCTTTTTTCTTCTTTTTACTTAAAACAAATCCTTTGAAAATGGTACATTTTGGATTTGGCTCAAATTATATTGGTGTTCAGATGGAAGTAAATAATTAAAATTAGAACAGTGTTAAGACTTGTATAGAGATTTTTTATAAATATGGTTGTAAGTATTTTGTGTTGCGCGCATGGCAACAGCCAGCGAGGAACCAATAAATGCAACAAAGAAGTATCCCAAGAATAACAAGAACAAGAAATAAGAGAGAAAGTAAACACAATATTTAATGAAGTTCGGCAATTTGCCTACGTCCTCGGGGCAAGGGAGAGAGATTTTATTGGTTCAATAACCAATATAATTTGCACCTTGCATACAATTCAAGAGGGCTCTACCCCTTTATTTATAGCCAAACAGACCCAAGTATTTAGGAAACCCCAATTTGGATTCGTTTCCAGTTCAGAAACAAAGTTCGAATCCAAAATGGAGAGACAGATTCGTGCCCAGATACGCCTGTCGGTCGACCGGGCGATCGACCGACCCAGCACCCGGTCGACCGCTCGATCGACCTGTCCAACCGAGAGTTTTATCATGTCAGTCGGTTGACCCTGCGATCAATCGTTCTCCTGTTACGGTCGACCGGGCGGTCCACTAAGCTACTCTATGCAAGTTTGTACACACCAGTCGACCGGGCGGTCACCGTCCCTGCTTTGTGCATATTGGTTGACCCGACGGTCGACCGGCCCTGCTGCTGGTCTGATATTAAATCTATCTCAGTTCTTGTGTCGTTCTCACTCCTTTTGGCTTTCGATCTCTGCATTATGTTTTCTAATGAGTTTTTACAAAAAAAATCTCCATATAATTCTTCTCTCTCCCTACAATTCTCTACCTCGGTGAAGATTTCTTAAATCTGAGCCAACTCATCATGATACCTGTCGACTTGAAAGTGGATGTACCAGTGTGGCTACCTATGTACCTTACCCAAGGGATCAAGCCATTCGTAGTTTATCCAAGCGAGCTCCAACGAGCTCAAGCAACTCTTTATAATGTGTAAACTTCACTCCTGATAGTACCTTAGTAAGCATATCTATGGGATTCTTTTTTGAGTGAATTTTTAGTAACTCAATATCACCTTAATCAAGAATCTTCCAAACAAGGTGGAACCTGTCGTTTATGTGCTTTGGCCTTGCATGATACACCTGGTTCTTCGCCAAATAGATAACACTCATGCTATTGCAATTGATCTTTAACAGATCATGTTCAATCCCCAAGTCATCGAGCAACCCTTGAAGCCAAATTGTCACCTTCATAGCCTCCATCATGGCCATATATTCGGCCTCTATAGTAGACAATACAATGGTAGAATGTAGAATAGAGCGAAAACTCACCGGTACTTGAGACAGTGTAAACACATACCCATTGTAGACCGACGTTTGTTAAGGTCTCCTGCATAATCAGTCAACATATCTGATACACTCCTGCTTACCTGTGGAATCCTTCGCGAATACCAATCCAACATCTATGGTACCTTAATGTATCGTAGAACCCACTTTACTGCCTCCCAATGACCTTTTTCAGGATCATGCATGTATCTGCTAATTATTAAGACAACTTATGATAAATCTAGTCTTGTACACACCATCACATACATCAAATTACCAACTATGCTGGCATAGACACGCGAGTTATGTACTCATGTTTTTCAATAGTAATTGGAGACATACTGACTTTTAACTTGAGATGAGAAGCCAGTGGTGTACTTATAGATTTTGTATCACCATCGATGTTGAACCTCTAAAGCACCTTTTGCAAATACCCCTTTTGTATCAAGCTCACCTTGCTACTCCTTCAGTCTCTCTTAATCTCCATGCCTAGCATCTTCTTCGCTTCACCAAGATCCTTCATCTCGAACTCGAAAGATAAGTCTTTCTTCAATTTATCAATTGCAGATATGTTCTTAGAAGCGATAAGTATATCATCTACATACAACAGTAGATAGATGTACTCTCCTGCAGGTAGCTTTTTGTAATACTGACATGGGTCATAATGGCTGCGTGTGTACTTTTTTCCTCTGATGAAGCTGTCAAAATGCTTGTACCACTATCTAAGAGATTGTTTCAATCCATACAGTGATTTCTTTAGCTTCATATCATATTCTTCTTGCCTACAGTTTTGAAACCCATCAGCTGAGTTATATAAATCTCTTCATCAAGATTGTCATGGAGAAAGGCGGTCTTTACATTGAGCTAGTCAAGGTCCAATTCATACAGTGCTACCAGTGCCAGCAAAATTTGAATTGACGAGTGCTTTATAACATGAGAGAATACCTCGTTGTAGTCAATGTCTTCTCGTTGTGAGTAGTCTTTCGCCACCAACCTGGCTTTGTAGCATATAGTATTTTCCTTAAGAAATCCCTGTTTCTTTGCATATACCTATTTATAGCTAATAGCCTTCTTTTCTTTGGGCAACTCTATTAGTTTCTAAGTGTCGTTCTTGTGTAGAGAACTCATTTCTTCTTCCATGGCATCTTCCACATCTTCGACTCTGAACTGATTTCAACTTCCCTATATGTAGATGGAATCACCTCGTCCACAACTGGGAGAGCATAGGCTACAATCAAATCTGTAGTGAGACAACTTGGTTTACGTAGTGATTGAGATTTTAGAATTTGTAAATAAGAAGAATGAGTTGTAGAGTTCTTAGTCTCAATGCTATCCGCTGTAGCAAGGGCCAAAGCGGGTCGTGATCCTCAGGGAAGGATGCGATGCAAGCTTTTTGGCCGATTCCTCTGTATGCTTTGAATAAAACAAAGAAGGGATTAGATTTGAAGTGTATATGAATAAAAAAATATGGTTTTACTGATCTACTACCACAACCCACCATGCAAGTCTTGGATGTTGAATTTCATCTTGAGAAAAATGTGATTTACCCTAGATTATTAAGAGTGATTCAAGCAAGAAAATATGATACTAGAATCTAACTAAGTTGCATTATCAAAAACTAAACAATGTTTCATCCTAACATCTAAGTACAGCTTAAGAAAAGACTAATCTTAAATTTAGGCTGTCCTAGTTCTTAAGTATGAAGGCATGAGGAGTTATTTAAATGTGCAACCTAGATTAAGAAATCTAATCATCAGTTTAATCTTCAAGAAAAATAATCTTTAGACCTAGGGTTTCTAAAAACTGGTCATCAATCGATTCAAATCCTAACTTGCCCTAGGCTTGCTTAAGAGATCAGCAAACCACACAAAAAATTAGTTAGACATCATCTTTTTTTTATAATTATTTTTTTATATTGTTTTTTATTTTCTTTTTTAATTAGAAGAAAAGAAGAAGAAGCAAAACAAGAGATCACAGATAAAAACCGAAGCAATTAATCGCAGAGAAAAGAAATAAAAATTGACAAGAATTAAATATGCAAAAGAAAGTAACCTTTATTCAAAAGTATGTCTCCAAATACAAGCTCCTTCTTCTCCACAAAGCCTTTAAAACGAAATTACAACAAACAAAAATTTAAGAAAAAGCTCAAGAAAAACCCTAATCTTCTCTGGATGCCCTCCCTGTTGCGTCTGCAGGGGTATTTATAGGTGCAGAATGTGATAGAGTCCCGGATAAACTCCTCCACGAAATCTGTTCCCTGGACTCATCTTGTTTGCCGCGGAAACGCGGCTTGGGCCGCGTTTTCGCGGCCATACAGTGGCAGATGGCCACGCGCTTTGGCGCGTGGCTTCTCCTGGTCCGTCCATCTGGGCGTATGCTTCTGGAAGCTGGATCCTGGCTCTTCATTTTGGATTTTCGAGATAACTTAGAAATCAAGTTACCCTAAATCCAAATCCCTTCAAAAATGAATCTCATCCTTGCACTCTTATTTATCCTCATCCACCAAGCATTTAGGGTAGAATAAAATTCTATCCTTTCCTTCTTTGTAGTATTTGCAATTTTTACAATTTGTATTTGCACTTTTGACTTCTTGTAATTGCACTTTTGTACCTGGGCTTGGACTTGGGCTTGGATATAGGCTTTTGGGCTTCATTAAGCTTTAATTCTTTATTTAATTCAATACTCAAGGCATGCACACATTAAATAACAAAATATTAGTAAATGTGCAGAATTATATGAATAAATATGAAAATGTGATGGTAAATATGATGATAAAAATGCACTTTTCACTACCAATCACACCCCCACACTTATCTTTTTGCTCGTCCTCGAGTAAAAATCAAAAAGAAAAACTAATCTAGCTAACTCACTTTCGTAGGAATCACAGTTGCACTTAGCACGTGCAACAAGCCGTTAAACCTCTAGGTTACCCTAGAGGACGAGTGTTGTCTCGTGAGGGTTTTCAGCGGATTACACCCACAAAATCCATAAAAAGGAGAATATTCGAATTGTATTTGAAGAGACTAAGTAGTCTATAAGTTTTAGGATTATCATTTTTATTCATTCTTAAACTTAGTCTTAATAAAGTGAATTGTTATTCATTTTAGGTAAGGATTAAAATTGAATGTTTGTATAGTCTTTTTCGTTACCAAAAATCATACGCACCCTTGTGAATCTAAGAATTCCTTAACTTGGACTCTCATGCCTCATAATTATTATTACTATTATTATTATTTTTTTAATATATATAACTCATCTAATTTTCTTTCGTGTAAGTATCAAGGCTTCTTGAGGCCCTCATACCTAACTAATTGACTATTAGATGCGTTAATACATATATAAGTAATTTTTCTTAGTTTTCTTAGGCTTTTTAATCCACCCATGTAGCGAACTTAAAGTCGGTGGCTCCCAAACCGGTCAGTTTTAGGGCACCGGGTGAGAAAAACCCCGCGGACTTAAATTCGAGTGAACTAGGCCACAAAACTAAGAATTTTATTTATTAACTCACCTTTAGGCGTGAATACTTATGCTTCATGAGGCACATGTATCCAGCTTAATTAGTGATTGATAATAATTTTTTTCTTTTTTTTATATATGTGAGGCACAAGGGTCTTTGTCTTAGACATCTAGATATACATTAGGTATGCACATTTCATTAGGTAAGAATCAAGACTAATTACTTATTCAATTTCTCCTCCTATACCTAAAATTTAAACAATTTATTTATTTTGACCAAGTCTTTAGAAATCCTAATCATGATTTTCCTAATCCTTAAAACTAACTTAGGTTTCTTTCAAAAAATAAGTCAAAATACTGTCCTTTTTATAAATTATATATATATATATATATATATATATATAATATATATATATATATATATATATATATATATATATATATATTACATACCCTTCCCCCACACTTGTTTCATGCATTGTCCCTAATGTATGAATGAAATGCATGGATGCATGAACTGGCAGAAAGATATAGTTACCGATACAATGGGTCAAAAGACCCATGGCTGCATTTACTTCCGGTACTGTCTCCAAAAAGATTTTAAGACGTTGACCAGTTACCTTGAATGCATTGCCATTTTTGGGATCGTAGATCTCTATGGCTCCGTGTGGAAACACAGTCTTAATAATGAAGGGCCCTGTCCATCTTGACTTCAATTTGCCGGGAAAGAGATGAAGTCTAGAGTTATAGACTTCAACTTTTTGTCCTTGTTTTTCTCGTGATGAACTTATCATGAAAAACCTTAACCCTATCCTTCGCAATCTTCGCATTGTCGTATGCTTCATTCCTTAATTCCTCTAGTTCAGAAATTTGCAATTTCCGAAGCTCACCGGCCTTATCTAGATCGAAATTTAGCTGCTTAATTGCCCATAAGGCCCGGTGCTCTAGCTCAACAGGAAGGTGGCAAGCCTTTCCAAAGACTAGTCTGTAGGGAGACATTCCTAGAATCGTCTTAAAGGCAGTCCTATATGCCCATAGGGCATCCACCAGTTTGGTGGACCAGTCCTTCCTATTCTGATTCACAGTTTTCTCTAAGATGAGCTTGACTTGCCTATTGGAAACTTCTACCTGTCCGCTAGTTTGAGGATGGTAGGGCGTAGACAACTTGTGAGTTATGACGTATTTTCGCATAAGAGCTTCAAAAGTTCTATTGCAAAAATGCATACCATTGTCACTAATGATGGCTCGAGGGGTTCCAAAGCGCGAGATAATATTTTCTTTCAAGAATTTGACAACAACTTTGTTGTCATTTGTCTTGCGAGGGACGGCTTCAACCCATTTTGATACGTAGTCTACGGCCAACAAGATGTATTGGTGCCTAAACGAATTAGGGAAGGGTCCCATAAAATCGATGCCCCAGACATCGAAAAGTTCTACTTATAGAATTGGATTTAGGGGCATCATATTTCGTTTGGAAATTCTTCCTATCATTTGACATCTTGTGCAAGTTTTGCAATACTCGAATGCGTCTTTGAACACAGTTGGCCAATAAAAGCCACTTTGCAGGATCTTTTCGGCAGTTTTACGGGGACCAAAGTGTCCACCGCAAGCGAACTCATGACAAAAAGCTAGAACGCTTCTAGTTTCCTCGTCGGGGACACATCTCCTAATGATTTGGTCGCTACAATATTTGAAAAGATAAGGATCTTACCACAAGTAATACCGGACTTGAGACAAGAATCGGTATCTATCCTGTTTTGACCAATTAGGTGGTGTTTGGTTTGTGACTAAGTAATTTATTATGTCAGCAAACCATGGCTCCTTAGAGATAGCTAGAAGTTGTTCATCGGGGAAATTGTCATTGATGGGCAGTTCGTCAGAAGGTGCGTTTGGCACACGAGAGAGATGGTCTACTACGACATTTTCGACACCTTTTTTATCTTGAATTTCGAGATCGAATTCTTGAAGGAGAAGGATCCAACGAATGAGTCAGGCCTTCGTATCTTTTTTATGCATAAGGTATCGAAGTGCAAAATGGTCAGTGAAAATCGTGGTCTTAGTCCCAAGTAGGTATGGGCGGAATTTCTCCAAAGCGAACACTACTGCCAAGAATTCCTTCTCGGTTGTAGTATAATTCATTTGGGCATCATTTAGCGTCCTACTCGAATAGTATATCACATGCTGCTTGTTATCCTTACGCTGTCCTAAGACAGCACCTATCGCAAAATCTGATGCATCGCACATGATCTCAAAAGGTTTGGACCAGTCCGGAGGTGAGATGATAGGAGCAGAGATAAGTTCCACTTTCAATTTTTCCCACGCACTATGGCACCTATCATCAAAGATGAAGGGCACGTCTTTAGCTAGAAGGTTTGTAAGGGGTCTAGCAATTTTGCTAAAATCCTTAATGAAGCTACGATAAAACCCAGCGTGTCCTAAGAAAGACTGAATGTCCTTCACGCATCGTGGAAGTGGAAGTTTGGCTATGATCACCACCTTGGCCTTGTCTACCTTAATCCCCTCCCTAGATATCTCATGACCTAGGACAATCCCATGCTGCACCATGAAGTGACACTTTTCCCAATTGAGGGTCAAGTTCTTTTCGGTGCACCTATTCAGCACTAGCTCCAAGTGATGGAGACACTGGTCAAATGAATTCCCATAGACGGAGAAGTCGTCCATGAAAATCTCTAAGAAACGCTCGACCATATCAGAAAACAGGCTTAACATACAACGTTGGAATGTGGCTGGGGCGTTACATAGGCCGAAAGGCATTCGACGGTAGGCAAATGTCCCAAATGGGCACGTGAACGTTGTCTTTTCTTGGTCCTCCGGGGCTATAGGGATTTGGTTATACCCTGAATAACCGTCCAAGAAACAGTAATACTCATGACTGGCTAATCTTTCCAGCATTTGGTCAAT
Source organism: Agave tequilana (assembly GCA_038442645.1). Taxonomy (NCBI): domain Eukaryota; kingdom Viridiplantae; phylum Streptophyta; class Magnoliopsida; order Asparagales; family Asparagaceae; genus Agave; species Agave tequilana. Next base: position 78,849 of record JAVJIF010021456.1, read on the forward strand.
AAATGGGAGGGGAAAATGATCTTTCCTAGTGGCGGCGTTCAACTTGCGGTAGTCTATGCATACTCTAACCTTGGTAGGCAATCGTGTTTGCACTAACTCATGCTTGTCGTTTTCTACCACAGTAAAGATGGACTTCTTAGGGACCATATGCATTGGGCTAACCCATTCGCTACCGGAAATGGGATAAATGATCCCATTATTTAACAGTTTTACTATTTCGGCTTGTACAGCCTCCTGCATAAGTGTGTTTAGCCTACGCTATGGATCCCTCTTCGGTCTAACCCCTTCCTCTAGATGGATACGATGCTGGACAATCGTAGGGCTCAGTCCCTTGATATCTGCCATAGTCCAACCAATGGCTTCCCTATGTCTCCTAAGGGTTGCTAGTAGGTCTTCCTCTTGCCTATTAGTCAAATTAGATGCAACTATGACCGGTAACGTCTCTTGTTCACCTAGGTAGGCGTACTTAAGATGTTTAGGCAAGGCTTTTAACTCAAAAGAAGGAGGTGGCTCGATGGGTGGAGGTGTTAAGCTAGAATCTCCCATCTCTATAGAACTCTGATTTGATTCCCATTCGATCTCATCAAGGCTGAGATCACTTGATTCTAAGTCTTCCTCTTCCTCTGACTCTAGTGTGATCTCCTCATTGTGCTCACGTCGTCATGTTTTCAATGAAGTTAACCTCAAAGGGTTGGTTGGTCACATCGTAGAGATGCTTACCTAGGTTGAAAACATTGACTTCCTTGGTCATATCCCCAAAAGTCAATCTCATGGATCCGTTTCTACAATTTATAATTGCATTTCCAGTTGCTAGGAACGGTCTTCCTAAGATGACGGGAGTTTGGGACCTAGGATTAGACACAGGTTGTGTCTCTAAAACAATAAAATCGACTGGGTAAATGAATTCTCCCACCCTTATGAGGACGTCATTGATCTCTCCTTTAGGAACTTTGATTGAGCGGTCAGCCAACTGAATAGTAACTTGGGTTGGGTTGAGTTCACCTAATCCAAGTTGTTGATATACGGAGAAAGGGAGCAGATTGATGCTAGCTCCTAAATCGAGGAGTGCTCGATTGATTTCGGCTCGACCTATGGTGCAAGAGATGGTGGGGCAACCAGGGTCCTTATACTTAATAGGGATCTGGTTGGACAATAGCTCACTAATGTTAGTGGCTAGAAAAACCTTCTTAGGTACATTAGTCTTTCTTTTCTTGGTGCACATGTCCTTAAGGAATTTGGATAACTAGGACCTGTTGGATTGCATCAAGAAGTGGGATGTTGAGCCTAACTTGATTGAACACCTCTAATAATTTCTCCATATGTGCAATGTTATTGCTTCTAAGCCTATTTGGAAATGGAGCTATAGGCTGGTGCACCTGACTTGCTGACTTTTCAACTTCAATTTCATTGGAGCTGGGTGGAGAAAGAGTGGAGCTAGATGGAATGGAGGACTGAGATGGATCCTGTGGCATGGATACTTATTATCAACTTGTTTCCCCGATCTGAGTGTATGAACCATGTGACACTGGTTTGGGTCTTGAGCCTCATTGGCTGGCCTAGGATTCCTAGGATTTGATAATGGTTGACTCGGTAGGGTACCCCTCTGTCTCTCTTGCTGGTTCAATTGGATCTCTATCCTAGTTAAGACTTGAGCCAGCGTGTCGTGGCTTTTAACTAGAGTGTTCATCTTTCTTTCCAAATTTGAGAGTCTTGTTTCCATTTGCGAATTTTGGAAAGATTGTGGATGGTTTTGACTAGGGAAATTTTGTTGATAGGGCGGATTTTGAAAATTGTTGGAGAATTTGGGCCTAATTTGATCATTGTTGCTTGGGCCCCATGAAAAATTGGGATGGTTTCTCCAACCGGGATTGTAGGTGGGCGAATACGGATTGTTGGCGGACCTTGTGAAGGCCGCACTCATATGTTCGGGCAAGCTTTGATGCGCGATGAAGAGAGGACATTCCTCGAACACATGGTTCATATCTTGACAATAAGTACAGCCCGCCAAAGATGTTGGGCTGACTTGGTTCACAGAGACTGGCTCTTTAGTTTCAAGAGCCTCTAGTCTTCGCATAACAGCAGCTACTTAGCATCAGTTGCTATGTTGGCCTCAATGGAATGGATACCTCCTTTAGAAGAAGTAGGGTCATTAGTCCTAAATTTTTTCGGAGTAGGTTCCCATTGGATGATATTTTCAGCTAATTCCTCATACAATAGCCATCCTTCATTTTCGTTCTTTTTCATAAATCCTCCTTGGCACATGGATTCTAACAACATTTTAGTTTGATATTCTAATCCATCATATATAACTTGGCAAAGTCGCCATTTCTCTATCCCATGGTGAGGGCATTGGGCAAGGAGGTCCTTAAAACGTTCGAAATATTTCCAAAAAGGCTCATTGGCTGTTTGCTTAAACTGTAAGATGTTCTTCCTAATCAGTGCAGTCTTGTGAACGGGATAAAATTTCTTTAAGAAGGCCTTAACGAAATTATCCCAAGAAGATATAGAACCTACCTCTAGACTGTAGAGCCATTTCTTTGCTAAATCCTTCAAAGCAAAGGGGACAAACCTAAGTTTGATGTCATCTTTTCCCAACTTAGGAATATTCATCATGAGACATACTTCCTCAAATTCCCTTATGAAGAAGTATGCATCCTCGGATTCAAGTCCATGGAATTTGGGAAGGGTGTTGATGTATTGTGGCTTAAGCTCAAATGGGTCAATACCTTCATCGGTAAGCTTGATGCAAGAAGGAAGAGAGGTCCTGATAGGATAGATCCTATCTTGGAGTGACGACGGTTAAGCCATGTGTGAGTCAGGCTTTTGCTCGGGTGGTGAATTAGTCCTAGTTAACCTGGATGTAAGTGGGTCTCTCGACCAAGTGGGCATGCACAATTAGCAAATAAGTTCACCCAATCAACCAAAAAAGAAAAACAAACAAAAAATCCTATTCTAGGGTTATCCTTGACCTAGACGACTCCTAACTTTAGACTGTCCTTAGGAGGTCTATTGTCGATGTTAACCACAAGCTAATCGGCCAGGTAGGTGGTAAGACCGGTGGGAGTTTTTCCGTCAGAGACGTTCCTTAATTAAATAACCACCGTTCTTCGGGCTTTCGGCCCTCAATCCCCTGCCTAGACACCGATTTGATAAGAGTTAATTTCGAACAATTTTCCTCCTTAGGTCAATCTCCTATTGAGTCTGAGTTAACCTAGGGCCAACGTCTAGTCAAATTTTACTTAAGGTTAGGGTTGTGAGTGTGACGGATATGATTTGTGGGCCAAGGAAGGGTGATGAAATCCCCACCTTATCTTGTTTATGGGTTATGCCCTTAAGATATTTTTATGTACGTGTAAAGCAGTAGAAAAGTAATCACTCAAAAAGCAGTAAACAGCCAAGAGTGTTTCCTAATCTATATGCAATGCAGACGTACCTTGTCGCCAGCACTCTTCAACAGAATTAAAAAATTAAAATAGACACGTGCCCTAAATGCAAGAGTCTAATTTTTTTTTATTATCAACAAATGGGTTAATGTTATTAATTAGCAGTTGTAGAATGATCACTGAGAAAATTTATCATAGCAGTAAGCAGTATTTGCAATTATGAGCAACCTGCAGAAAACTTTATAGTAGTGAACTACTCAGGCCGCGGAAACGCGGCTTTTGCCGCGGACCCGCGGCTCTGAAGTAGGCTCTGATGCTCTGCCTTCGAGGACAGAGGCACAGAGTTGCTATGTGTCCTCGCTGCTGCTTTATTTTCCTGTTCTCTGAATCTGCAAACAGAAAGAATAAAAAATAATTAGTTTGAGAAAATCGTGCCGTTCCTTCCCCGGCAACGGCGCCAAAATTTTGATTGAGATTTTAGAATTTGTAAATAAGAAGAATGAGTTGTAGAGTTCTTAGTCTCAATGCTATCCGCTGTAGCAAGGGCCAAAGCGGGTCGTGATCCTCAGGGAAGGATGCGATGCACGCTTTTCGGCCGATTCCTCTGTATGCTTTGAATAAAACAAAGAAGGGATTAGATTCGAAGTGTATATGAATAAAGAAATATGGTTTTACTGATCTACTACCACAACCCACCATGCAAGTCTTGGATGTTGAATTTCATCTTGAGAAAAATATGATTTACCCTAGATTATTAAGAGTGATTCAAGCAAGAAAATATGATACTAGAATCTAACTAAGTTGCATTATCAAAAACTAACAATGTTTCATCCTAACATCTAAGTACAGCTTAAGAAAAGACTAATCTTAAATTTAGGCTATCCTAGTTCTTAAGTATGAAGGCATGAGGAGTTATTTAAATGTGCAACCTAGATTAAGAAATCTATTCATCAGTTTAATCTTCAAGAAAAACAATCTTTAGACCTAGGGTTTCTAAAAACTGGTCATCAATCGATTCAAATCCTAACTTGCCCTAGGGTTGCTTAAGAGATCAGCAAACCACACAAAGAATTAGTTAGACATCATCTTTTTTTATAATTAATTTTTTATATTGTTTTTTTATTTTTCTTTTTTAATTAGAAGAAAAGAAGAAGAAGCAAAACAAGAGATCACAGATGAAACCCGAAGCAATTAATCGCAGAGAAAAGAATAAAAATTGACAAGATTAAATATGCAAAAGAAAGTAACCTTTATTCGAAAGTATGTCTCCAAATACAAGCTCCTTCTTCTTCACAAAGCCTTTAAAACGAAATTACATCGAACAGAAATTTAAGAAAAAGCTAAAGAAAAACCCTAATCTTCTCTGGATGCCCTCCCTGTTGTGTCTGCAGGGGTATTTATAGGTGCAGAAGGTGATAGAGTCCCAGATAAACTCCTCCACGAAATCTGTTCCCTGGACTCATCTTGTTTGCCGCGGAAACGCGGCTTGGGCCGCGTTTCCGCGGCCAAACAGTGGCAGATGGCCACGCGCTTTGGCGCGTGGCTTCTCCTGGTCCGTCCATCTGGGCGTATGCTTCTGGAAGCTGGATCCTGCTCTTCATTTTGGATTTTCGAGATAACTTAGAAATCAAGTTACCCTAAATCCAAATCCCTTCAAAAATGAATCTCATCCTTGCAGTCTTATTTATTTTTATCCATTAAGCATTTAGGGTAGAATAGAATTCTATCCTTTCCCTCTTTGTAGTATTTGCAATTTTTACAATTTGTATTTGCACTTTTGACTTCTTGTAATTGCACTTTTGCACCTGGGCTTGGACTTGGGCTTGGATATAGGCTTTTGGGCTTCATTAAGCTTTAATTCTTTATTTAATTCAATACTCAAGGCATGCACACATTAAATAACAAAATATTAGTAAATGTGCAGAATTATATGAATAAATATTAAAATGTGATGGTAATATGATGATAAAAATGCACTTTTCACTACCAATCACACCCACACTTATCTTTTTTGCTCGTCCTCGAGTAAAAATCAAAAGAAAAACTAATCTAGCTAACTCACTTTCGTAGGAATCACGGTTGCACTTAGCACGTGCAACAAGCCGTAGGTTACCCTAGAGGACGAGTGTTGTCTCGTGAGGGTTTTCAGAGGATTACACTCACAAAATCCATAAAAAGGAGAATATTCGAATTATTTTTGAAGAGACTAAGTAGTCTATAGTTTTAGGATTATCATTTTATTCATTCTTAAACTTAGTCTTAATAAAGTGATTGTTATTCATTTTAGGTAAGGATTAAATTGAATGTTTGTATAGTCTTTTTCGTTACCAAAATCATACGCACCCTTGTGAATCTAAGAATTCCTTAACTTGGACTCTCATGCATCATAATTATTATTACTATTATTATTTTTTAATATATATAACTCATCTAATTTTCTTTCGTGTAAGTATCAAGGCTTCTTGAGGCCCTCATACCTAACTAATTGACTATTAGATGTGTTAGAACATATATAAGTAATTTTTCTTAGTTTTCTTAGGCTTTCTAATCCACCATGTAGCGAACTTAATTTCGGTGGCTCCCAAACCGGTCGGTTTTAGGGCACTGGGTGAGAAACACCCCGCAGACTCAAATTTGAGTGAACTAGGCACAAAACTAAGGATTTTATTTATTAACTCACCTTTAGGCGTGAATACTTATGCTTCATGAGGCACATGTATCCAGCTTAATTGTGATTGATAATATTTTTTTTTTCTTTTTTTATATATGTGAGGCACAAGAGTCTTTGTCTTAGACATCTAGATATACATTAGGTATGCACATTTCATAAGGTAAGAATCAAGACTAATTACTTATTTAATTTCAACTACAGAGGAACCCTGCGTCTCAGTTATAACCGCCCTCATTACTCGGTCAGTTACTGCCCACGTAATGAGGGGAGTTAACCCCCTTTATGGAGGTTTTTACGGGACAATTTACCCCTGAAACCCCGATAAATAGCTCAATTTGTTATTGGGGATGGGTCAGAATTTCTGCTGAGGAATATTGATAAAAAGTTCAACTCTTCTATAACACAACTTGCTGAGTTCAAGTTTTTGCCCAAGTCTCTTTGAGATTTCATTAGATAGGAGCTATGCTACTCCATCCGTGATCCAAGGAGAAGTTTTTCTGAAGAGCTTGACGTTCACCCGGTCAACGAAAAACAAGATTTACTTTTCCCGCTACGCAAAGAACTCAATCTTAAATGAAGGAAGATCTAACTATTTTTTCCTTTTTTTGTGATCAGATTATTGATCCGTTATAATCTTCTTTACAAGCAACAAAGATTTTACACGCTTTCAATTTTTTTGTGGAAATAAAGATGGCGACTCTGTTTTGGACACATATATTGCATAAATATTATTACACTCCTACGTATATTCTGTAATGAATATTGTAAATAACTTATCTTAATGTCTTAATTCATGTAGGGTATGATAGGGAGAAGATAATCATAAAATTTATCCAATTAAATTCAAAAGTTCAAAAGAGGGGATCGATTCAATCCAAAGGTTCTAGAAGCTATCTTATCTGAAAACTGGATATATCAGATAAGATAATACCATCTCATTTCAAAGAAAAATGGATTGTTTGAAGACCCTTTCTGTTTCACTGAAGATAAGTGAATATCTTATCAATTCTAGAAGATCAACTGAAATCAAAGAGGATAAATGGATAGAGAAAGATCAACGGATGCGATGAAGTAATTTAAATTTGATTCAGGCTGGATATAGTTTAGAATTTTAATCATAACTTTCACTACCGAAAGTCAAATCTATGATTCAAGATGATACAGAAAGAAGACTTAAAGGGCTACGATTCTTCTGTTGATCACTCATTCCATTCTATTAGTTGGTAAGTGATATTTAAAAATCAACACGCCAATACCTGTAGATCAGAATTGAATTTCTGAAATCAAGTTTGGAGATAAGGGAAGAATTCAAATTCAGAAATATCCAACTCTTCCTATCTTCATACACGTTCTATCCCTCTGGTTTTCTCTTATAAATACCCTAATACCTCGAAGACAGAGAGCACCATCTCAGAGAGAGCTTTACTTAGGTTTTTCTTTTCTTCTTCAATGTAATCTTTATTTTTTTAGGCTAGAGAGAGTTACATGATCAAAATAGAGGAAGAGTTATTGTAGAGTGACACTATTATAATCTTTTCTTCAAGAAGCTTATATTGAAGGTGACAATCAATGAAGGTTTCCCACTTTTCTTCATTGTGCTCGATCTCGCCGAAGCCTTGCTTTTCTTTATTCTTTCTATTACTTTGCTTTACTCCATGCTAAGATAAATTTAATTATGGTTCAACAGTAGAGGTAAATATTTTTCTTTTATTTCTTTTTTATTTTTAATTTTTGCATCAACACTTTTCTTTATCTCTTTTTGTTTCTTTTTCTTTTATAATTAAAATAAAACAACACCACAATCTCTTCTTCTACTATCTTCTTCTTAACTTAACTTAATATTTTTATTTTCTTTTTGTAAACTGAGAATATAAGTGTTAACTAGTTTTTGTAAATTAAAAGAAGAAACTTACATAACGCTTCCATCGCTGTCCCTCCTGTGGATCACGACCCGTTAGCCCTAGGCTACACGGTAGAATTGAGGACCTAGCACTGTTCCTAAAATCTTTATTTTTCTTTGCAGGTTTGGCTCGATAATAATTTTGGCACCGTTGCCAGGGAGAGACGGTAAGTTTTCTTTCTTTTTAATTTACTTTAATGAATTAATCCCTTTTTCTTCTCTATTTTGATATACAGAGGCTAATTACAGAAAACTAGGAGCTGCAGTGGACATATTGCTACTCTGTACCTCTACCCAAGAGGTAGAGCATTAGAGCCCACAACTGTGGTGATCTACTAACTGTAGTCTCTTACAGGTTGCTTTACAGAGATTAGCTCTCTGCAGTTATTAGTTTATCTATTTAACTCACTCAGTACATATTTCTAATCAACAGTAACTTGTTGCTTTGTAAATGCTAGAAAACGTTTAGACTCTTGCATCTTAGGCATTTGTCTATTTTTTTTTTCTTTACATTACTGTTGAAGAGTGCTGGAGCAAATGTCTGCATGCATTGCATATAGTTTAGGAAACATATTTTGAGTGTTCATATTGCTTGAATGTTACCTTTTGCTTTATACTTGTACACTGCACTAAAAAGACTAAGGGCATATCCTTAAATAAGATAAGGTGGGGAAGTCATTACCCTTCCTTAGTCTAAAAATCACCTCCTCACTCACTAACCCAGCCTAACATAAAATTGAGTAGACATTGGCCTTAGGGACATCTCAGACTCAAATAGGGATTGACCTAAGGTGAAAGTTGTTAGAAGTTGACTCTTGCCAAATCGGTGTCTAAGGTTGGGGATTGAGGGCGAAACCCCGAAGGCTGGTGGTTTGGTATAATTAGGCCCGTTGCTTAGGCACGGATACCTCCCACCAATCTTGCCCGTACCTAGCCGATTAACTTGTGGTCAGATTCTGCAATATATCTCTTGTGGATAATCAATAGTTAGGAGTCGTCTAGGTCTAAGCTCTACCCTAACATAGGCTAGATTTTTTTTTATTTTCTTATTTGTTTATTTGTTTGTTTTTGTTTGTTCTTGTGAAAATGGATTATAATTACAATTATTCTGATTATAACTCAAATCCATATTTCACCCCAACCTCTTTCAATTCGGATATTACCAACCCGGTATTACATAACTTTAACTCTAACCAACCAAGTATGCCAGATTGATCTTATCCGAATCAAAATATGCCCCAATCTCAGTACTATGAACAAGAATGGTTCAATCATCACCACTCTTCACCGAGTCAGTGGGGATATAACTCCCTCGGTCTTACTATTAACAACCTTACCAACAAACAGCTTCATATAATCCATACCAAGACCAACCTATAGAAGAGAAATCTTCTTTAGAAAAGACTTTTGAAGCCTTCCTTGAGTCCACACGACAAGTACAATTCATAGCGGACTCAATTCTCCCAAACAATTCCCAAATCTAAGATCCTTACTCTAATTTTTAAGTCCAATCACAACAAGAGAACCTCTTGACTTAGAAAAGAATATGGAATTCATGATTCAGTCCCAAAATGATGTATTCAATCCCAAATGGATCGTCTCCAATCTCTCAATAGGTTAGAAGCAAAAGTGAGTCATTTGATCAAAATAATTAATGATAGGAATGAGGAAACTCTACGTAACACATTTTCGACCACTCCTGATTCCCCTAGCCATATTGACGAAGAATCATGGCATCTTGAAGATTTTAACCAAGACTCAATTCACCACAAAATTTTGAACTTGACCAATATCAACCCATTGATAAATTGGCAAGTTTTCATTTCAATGAGATTAAACTTAAGATGATGTGATACCAATTCTCAATATTGTGATTCAGTTTCACTTTTTGAATCTATGTTGACTCCGGTATCCTTACCTGATTCGGACTTAATTCTGAAGCCAATACTGATTCCTATCCCTATAGAGCTTGAACATGAACCACTTATTTTAGATAGTCACATTCCATTATTGGGAAATGAATGTAAACTTCAATTCTATGATTTGGACCAAACTCATGAACCAACTCTCACTCTCAAATCTAAACTTGATTTGAGTTTTATTTCCGAGTTCGAATCGGTTCCCATTCCCTTTATTGTTGAGCCAAAATCATCCATTCCACAAAATCACATTCCATTGTTGGATCAAGTTTAGATCAATATGACTCTGTGATTATATCCCAGGCTGGTCATATAACTGGGAAAATTTCATGCTAGGATCTTGCATGATCCTATTCATATTGGGCATTATAAAAATGTTAATAAGAAAGAGTGATGAAAGGTGGGTTCCATAAAATCCACAGTATCTAGATTGGGCAGAAACGCTTGGCCAATAAGACCACCATCGAACCACCACCTTGAGGTGACACTTTTCCTTCCCTTTCTTTTTTTTTTCCATGTATTATTGTATTTCATTCATACATTGAGGACAATGCATGAGTTAAGTGTGGGGGAGGGTTTACTAACATGCTAACTTCATTAATCTAAAAAAAAAAAAAACTTTCTTTAAAACTTAAAGGAAAAAAAAAAAAAAAACTTTCTTTAAAACTTTTTGAAAAGGAAAAAAATCCTTTCTTTAAAACTTTTTGAAAGGAAATAATACTTTGACTTATTTTAGTAAAAATATTAAGTTAATTTTAAGGAATAAGATGATCATAATTAAGATTTCTTATACTTGGTCAAAATAAAATTATTTGTTGATTTTGAGGTTAGGAAGAAAAATTGAAAAAGTAAATTCAGTCTTAATTTTTACCTTGATGAAATATGCATACTTTTTACACTTACACACTTAGGATTCTAAAACAAAGATTCTTATGCCTTATATAAAAAATGCAACGCCCCGATCCCCGGCGGGTATGGAGACGTTACTGCCAACGTATATACGCAGGTCAGAAATACCCTCACGTATATACGCTACATCAGTACAGGAAGGAATCAGAGTACGGAAGCAAATGGTGCATTATACATTCCAACACATGAGTACAATTACAAAGTTATCACCAGAGGTGACAATATTACAATAATATTACATCACCAACATGGCGCAAATGCGAGAATACAAGGATGACAAGTATGAACAGTACAAAAGGCACTCACGAGTTTTACAAAAGGAAAACTCGAGAGGCACACAGGGGCCTGGAAGGATAGAGCTTCAGATGGTCTGCTGGAGATCCATGCTACCGCTGCGCCACTCTGATTAACAACTGAGAGAATCTACAAGTTCCAAGCTCTAACATGCTCCAAGTTCAGGACCTGGACATGAGAATCCAGGGGAGTCAGATAGAACTCCCCAGGCGAGTGGTGATACAAAAGCCAGATGGCGTGCTGAGATAAGTACAAGTGTATCGATAAAACCGAATCATAATCATGCATTGAAAACCGTGTCGTGAGCATAAGCATGTATATCAGGTAGATATATAACAAGTGATATCAAGCAGGAACTACTCATGGAATGATAAGATAGGCAGTAGCTGATGGAATGGAACATGGGTAATAAAACAGGATATGAGTAGCTAATATGATAATAATCATAATACCGGAAATCCAATGTAAACCCGATGGAAGCAAACTCGGCAAAGCATACAACGGATCCATGGCTGGCATCTTTTATTATTATTATTACTTGTCTTACCCTGATGTCTAGATATGTGAACTAGCGTCCCAGCACACATATATCAACATCTGAGTAAGCAAGATTGTTATTGGAAACCAATGGGGGTATCAACGAACAATGTTTACAGTGGGTTCCGTGCATACCGGGACCACGGCCCAGGATGTTCCGTTGCTTGGTGACGGAACCTACCGCAAGGCTTCAGGAGGGTCGTAATGGATGCCCTTATCAAGATGGTACTAGGAAGGAGGGAGCCAGCTCTCCCCTCGGTCCCCTGGAGGCCCACAGGTCAGACCGAAAGTTTTAGTTGCACAACATGCCTAATACCACTGTAAACACGAACATATATTGATAGCCGCAAGTTTCCCCCGACCCGATGTAAGTTGTCTCATTTTACGGTTTATTAGGTAGTTATCAATTTACGGGAATAGCAGGTACAAGACATGATCAGGAATTCAGGAGTACATGATACTATAATTTTTAGGTCACTGTATATATAATACAGAATAATAAGTACAAGATTCAAGTCACTGCATGTAATGCAGATAACAAGTGTAGTATCCCGTAATGAGATAATCACAGGTCAAGTATATCATGCCAGGTGTCAAGTGATAGCATGACAGGAGGATGATATTTGGCAGGTGACCAATCAGTCAAGAGATTGATATTAGTCCGGTGGCAAGTCATGCCATAACAAGGGCCTTGCCAGTAGTAGCAGGTTGGGTGTCAGGTGATAACATATCAAGTGTTAAATGATACAAACAGGTGTTAAATAGTAGCATGTAATTGACAGGTATGAAGAATGGCATAGCATGTGTTAACATATCAGGTAAATACATGGCATGTGATAGAGTAGTAGCTGAGCACAACCAAGCGGAGCAGAGCAAGCTGGAGGCACAGACAGCAACAGTATTTAATACTGGAGCGTCTGGCAAGGTTACCGGATAACTCGGCTTAAGTGCGAGTAGAAATCCGGCAGCATCTCGCCTAGACGAATCTAGTGGTAAAGCGCTGAACGCTGGTCATGATAACTAGGCGGAGCTGAGAAACCTGACGTTCCCAATCACGTCTCTCTCGAGATAGTGAGAGACCAGAGGCTGAAGGACGAGAGACCTGTCGGTCCCAATCACTTCCCTTTCGAGATCGTGAGAGACCGGAGGCTGAAGGTCCGGAAGTCAAGTACACTCGGGTTTAAGCGCACTCTCGGTGGCTACTAGCCATCCCAGGAGTGGGCAGAAACTCAGAGTCCAACGACCACGAAGGGTCAGCCACGCATGGTATAAAGCAGTAAAATACAACACAGGCATGGTATATGTACAAGAATTAAACTACCCTAATACAAGCATTCGTCACAAAGCAATACATGTCCAGTCATTGGCACTCGGCCATACACAATACAGGGACTCAGCCCAATACATAATACATGAAAACATGGATAAAATACATGTCGACCTGATAAAGCAGGGAACCCAAATGGAGGCGAGAGCGAGGACACTCGCCTAAATCTCCGGAAGAACCGAAAACTCTGAAATCCATGGAACTCGCGTACGCGCCATAAATATAATAAGTGAAGAGGAGAGAGAAAGAGTTAGAGAGAGAAAGAGAGAGGAAAACTAGAGAGAAGTATATGGAGGAGAGAGTGCACAGGAGATGCGGGTTTGAGAGTGAGACGCGGGAGTCGCAGACGCGGGAATCGCGTCGCAAAGGTGCCACAAACGCGGGGTTCGAGACCCGCGTTCAAGTCAGGACACGAGAAGAACACAGATGCGGTCATGGTTCCGCGTCGCGTTAGCATGAGAAGAACACAGACGCGGGCTTAGCTCCGCGTCGTGCAGACATGAAAGGGACACAGACGCGGGCATGGACTCCGCGTTGCGTCGGTACAAGAACGCGAAGGCCCCGTTTAAACAGATGCCAAGAACAGAAGATCCGTGTTAAGGCGTTGCCTGGACGCGGGGGTGAGATCCGCATCAGCATATACAGAGAGGAGGGGAGAGAGAAAGGGAAGGTGCTTGCTTTGGTGGTGGTGTTATTTGGTGGAGGAGTTGGACTTTGATGGAGTAATGAAAAAGAAGGTGAAGGAGGTGATGTTTGGAGGTTGAAGTAGTAGAGATGGAGGTGTGTTGTGATGGTGAAAGTGATGGTGGAAGTGAAGATGGTGGTGGAAATAGTAGAGGTGATGGTGATGTTAGTTGTTGTCGTTGTAATCGTCACCGTAATGATTACCGGAATAATCGCGAACGATTACCGGAATAATCATCGGAGATATTACCGATGAAGAAGAGCTCGGCCCCAATCCAAAGGAGGTGGCCGGCTCTTGATGTGGTGATGGGGTGGTGGTTTTGTGGAGGGTTTTGATGGTGGTGGTATTTTTGGAGAAGGTAAAGGAGAAGGTGAAGGCTTTGGTGGAGTTGTTGAAGTTGTGGTGCTTTAAATGGAGATGGAGGAGGAAGAAGATGAAGGTAGGAAGTTGGAGAAGTTGTAGTAGTTGTTGTTGTGGTGGAGATGAAGGAGGAGTTGGTGGTGGTTAAGGTGTTGGTGAAGAGAAATGAAGTTGAAAGGAGAAAGGAAAGGTTTATATAGGATTTGGAATTGTGAAGGAGATGTAAAAATATTTTAGGGAGGGGTTTTTTTGTAAAATGAGAGGTGAGGTGTCTCTTGGCTGGCCGGCCATGGTGATGGGAGAGGATTTGAGTGTTTTGAGATATTTTTGGATAAGATATTTTTTGGTGGAGGAGATATTTTTGGTGGAAGTTGTAGAAAGTATGGAAGAATGGAGAATTTGGTGGAAGGAAAAGGAAGGAAGAAAAAGGGAAAAAGGAAAAGAATTTAAAAAGGAAGATATTCTCTTGAAGAAAAAGTAAAAATAATTAGAGTAGCGGATTCCCGGGATTCGGTTGCGGATGCGGAAAACTTTCGGAAAAATACCGAAATCGACCGAAATCAGTATCTCGGAACGACCCGCAAAAATTCTCAAAATCAAGATATTATTCTAAGAATCATGGTGAAATCCATTTCAATAAATTCTTATATTTTTTAAATTAAAATCTTGGAATCGGCCGCCATATCGGTCGACACCAATCTGGCAGAAATCTGATAATTCTGAAAATTTCCAAAAAAATGAATTAAGATAGTAAATATTATTCTAAAGCAAATATGAGAAAGCGGTTTCTCAAAATTTGACTCCATTTGTAATTAAAAATTCAGGAATCGGTCAGCGGTGCTGGTCGACACCGGTTTGGAAGATTTTCCATTTAATTCAGGAAAATTCCAAAAATCATAGAAATCTAAAATATTAGAAATGATGTTGAAACTGAAATCGGTCAAATCTGAATATCGAAAAAGATCAAATCGAGTAATGCCTAGGATCAGGTCCCGGTTTAGAGAAGAGCAGACTCTGAGTCCACGAATCCTGATCCAAGACAAACGATCATATAAATAATTCATAATACAAAATAAATATAGGAAGTAAATCGAAAAATACGATCGAAAAATTTGAATACGCCTAAGTACGTATTCCGGGAGCGGGGTGTTACATTCCATCCACCTTACAAAAAATTGCGTTCTCGCAATTTCGATAAGGGGTAAAATGACACAAAGGGACAAGGACGGAAATTATACCAATCAAGATATGAATCACTATAAGTAGGGGGCTCTCATGTTGACTGAACAATATCAGAATATAACATCCTCTGCACTTCCGGCTGTATAAATTTTCGAACAATGCCGATAATACTGACTGATAACACAGTTTTTGCAATAGAATTCCCGCTGTACTGCATACTTAATGTCACTCTGAGAATAAGCCAGAATACTGAAGATAAAGATAACCCTGATAGTCCTGAGCATAATAAAGAAGATCGATAATTGAGAATTCCGAATACCAGGCATCAATCACTCTGAAAGATATAGCCTAGAATGTAGAATATCCGTAGAGAATTCCGACAACTGACTTCTGAAAGATAACCCGATTAGATCAACCTGGGAATACCCGAGCACCATAGAGTCAGCCGAGAGATCATATAATAGCTTTCTTCAGACCAGCCACTACCTCTCTAGTCTACTCATATCTTAAGTTGGTATAAGGCTTCGAAAAACCAAACAGGGGAAAGATGGAAGGATTAGGAATCAAAGGAAGATGATCAAGATAGATAACTCTGTACTTGTAGTTGGATTGTATAACCAGGACTCATGCGTTCCAGTTGCAAATTTCTTTACCATTAATTTGCCGTCTGAACGTACTGAGGATGCAGAACCTAGGCTCTGATACCATTCTGTAACGCCCCGATCCCGGCGGGTACGGGACGTTACTACTGCAACGTATATACGCAGGTCAGAAATACCCTCACGTATATACGCTAAGCATCAGTACAGGCAAGAATCAGAGTACGGAAGCAAATGGTGCATATACATTCCAACCATGAGTACAATTACAAAGTTATCACCAGGGTGACAATATTATAATAATATACATCACCAACATCGCAAATGCGAGAATACAAAGGATGTACAAGTATGAACAGTACAAAAGGCACTCACGAGTTACAAAAGGAAAACTCGAGAGGCACACAGGGGGCCTGGAAGGATAGAGCTTCAGATGGTCTGCTGGAGATCCATGCTACCGCTGCGCGACTCTGATCACAACTGAGAGAATCTACAAGTTCCAAGCTCTGACATGCTCCAAGTTCCAGACCTGGACATGAGAATCCATGAGAGTCAGATAGAACTCCCCAGGCGAGTGGTGATACGAAAGCCAAATTGTGTGCTGAGATAAGTATAAGTGTATCGATAAAACCGAATCATAATCATGCATTGAAAACCGTGTCGTGAGCATAAGCATGTATAATCAGGTATATATATAACAGTGATATCAAGCAGGAACTACTCATGGAATGATAAGATAGGAGCAGTAGACTGATGGAATGGAACATGGGTAATAAAATAGGATATGAGTAGCTAATATGATAATATCATAATACCGGAGATCCAATGTAAAACCCGATGGAAGCAAACTCGGCAAAGCATACAACGGATCCATGGCTGGCATCTTTTATTATTATTATTATTACTCGTCTTACCCTGATGTCTAGATATGTGAACTAGCGTCCCAGCACACATATATCCACATCTGAGTAAAGCAAGATTGTATTGGAAACCAACGGGGGTATTAACGAACAATGTTTACAGTGGGTCCCGCATACCCGTAACCACGGCCAGGATGTTCCGTTGCTTGGTGACGGAACTACCGCAAGCGATTCAGGAGGGTCTTTATGGATGCCCTTATCAAGATAGTACCAGGAAGGAGGGAGCCAGCTCTCCCCTCGGTCCCCTGGAGGCCCCAGGTCAGACCGGAAGTTTTAGTTGCACAACATGCCTAATAACACTATAAATACGAACATATATTGATAGCCGCAAGTCCCCCGACCCGATGTAAGTTGTCTCATTTTACGGTTTATTAGGTAGTTATCAAATTTACGGGATAGCAGGTACAAGACATGATCAGGAATCAGGAGTACATGAGTACTATAATTTCAGGTCACTGTATATATAATACTGAATAACAAGTACAATATTCAAGTCACTGCATGTAATGCAGGATAACAAGTGTAGTATTCCCGTAAATGAGATAATCACAGGTCAAGTATATCATGCCGGTGTCAAGTGATAGCATGACAGGAGGATGATATTTGGCAGTGACCAATCAAGTCAAGAGATTGATATTAGTCCGGTGGCAAATCATGCCATAACAAGGGCCTTGCCAAGTAGTAGCAGGTCGGTGTCAGGTGATACATATCAAGTGTTAAATGATACAAACGGTGTTAAATAGTAGCATGTAATTGACAGGTATGAAGTACTGGCATAGCATGTGTTAACATATCAGGTAAATACATGGCATGTGATAGAGTAGTAGCTAAGCACAACCAAGCGGAGCAGAGCAAGCTGGAGGCACAGACAACAAACAGTATTTAACACTAGAGCGTCAGGCAAGGTTACAGGGATAACTCGGCTTAAAGTGCGAGTAGAAATCCGGCAGCATCTCGCCTAAACGAATCTAGTGGTAAAGCGCTGAACGCTGGTCATGATAACCAGGCGAGCTGAGAAACCTGACGGTCCCATCACGTCTCTCTCGAGATAGTGAGAGACCGAGGCTGAAGAGACGAGAGACCTGTCGGTCCCCATCACTTCCTTTCGAGATCGTGAGAGACCGGAGGCTGAAGGGTCCGGAAGTCAAGTACACTCGGGTTTAAGCGCACTCTCGGTGGCTACTAGCCATCCCAGGAGTGGGCAGAAACCCGAGTCCAACGACCACGAAGGGTCGGTGATTAGTCTACAATTCTGCATTTTTATGTCGCATTTTCCCACCAGTTTATGAATAAATAGTCGGTCTGATACGTGTTTTTTGGTCTATATTGCAGGTACAACCAAAGTCCAAGGGCAAAGATGGAATAAGGGCTAATTCAGCTCAATTTATGCTAATTAATCCCGCATTACTTGGAGGCCAAGCAAAGGATTCTCTAGAAGATACATTGAACCTAGCCTCTCGCGCACATCAGACGGATCTGCGGTCGAACTTACCCGAAATTGCATATATCTGGAAGCAGCTAGAAGCCAGACGAATGCGCGGACCAAAATCTGGGACCCACCTCCCTAGAATTGCCGCCACGGCGCGGCAATCCGCGGCAATCCTAGGGAGCCACGCGTCAATTTTCGACGCGTGGCTCCGTCTCGCCTTCTGGAGCCTTCTCTCTCCTATAATACCCCTGTAATTGCCCATAGCGCGAGCAGTCTTCGTTTTTAGGAGTAGATCCAGATTTTTAGTGTAGTGTAGGTGGAGTTTTTTCATTTCTTGTATTTTGATTTCTTTTTAGATCATTGTAGTAGGGCTGAGTGATTTCTAGAGAGAGAATGAGTGAGGGATTGATGTAATAGAGAGTGACACTCTATGTAAAGGTACCTCCTTTCTCTTCCATTGTAATCTCCTTCTCCTTCTACATGATTTCTAGCTAACTTTTTCTTCTCATGGCAATCTAACTACTAACCACTAACCTATCTAACCACTTACTTGATAATCCACATGAATCGGGTTGCCTCTACAAGGCCTTGTTCTTGCAAGAGCCATTGATGGCCAAAGATGATGGATTCTAACAATCTAACTTGCTAACTTGCTAACTTGCTAACCAAGCTAACTCTCTTTTATTTTCATGCTCTTTTATTTCATGCTTGTAGTGTAATGAGTGATGCTTGTAATTGCTTGTTCTTGTTGCAATGTTTTGATTGTTATGAACCATCCATGAGCCATGCTTTGTATTGCTTCTTGAAGATAAGGATTGTGATGGCCGAGGATCAAAATGTGAGGCAACTATCTCGAAGAGGTTAGCATGGTTAGTGGAGTACTTAGTAGTTAGTAGCCATGAGTTTTCTTTTACCTTTGTTTTAGAAATCGTTTTCCAAATTCTCTTCTCATTTTTCTATCGGTGTTTTCATCGCCTTCTTAGTTTACCTTGTTCCATCTTCTTCACTTCTCTTTTGGTTTTTACATCGCCGTTTTCATCGCTCTCCTCACCTACACATGCCTGTTTTCATTTTCTCATTCTTTTTCATTCTTTCAACATAGAAGAATTGTTAACATCTGACGTGACTAGAGACTGTTAATGCTTCTATCGCCTCCCTTCCCTGTGGATACGACCCGTTAAGCCAATGCTATAACGGAAGTATCGAGGGTACACTAAGCACATTCGAGCTTTTCATTGATTTCATATAATACCCATTTTGAGTGCTAGTTTCCACCCCGATCAAATTTTTGGCGCCGTTGCCGGGGAAGGGAATGGTTTTGATGTCACGTTTTTGTTAACATTTGTCTTCTCTGTTTTGGTGTGCAGGGCAATATTTTCAGGTGCTTAACATTGCAGTACATAAACTAGTTTTGCCTTTCCCTGCTCTAGAAAGCAGGACCCAGATTTGGAAGGAAAGCCGTGAAACCGCGACTTTTGCCGCGAAACCGCAGCCATTGTGCAAAAATTCTGTATCTTGTTTGTTCTGGGACGTGTATCTTGTAATAGCTAGTTGATTTGTGCTGCTATTTTTCTGCTTTGATTGCCTACACACCATAATAAATAAAGAACTGAAATATGGTATTTGGACGCTTTTAAAACGGTTTAGACATTTGCATTTAGGCACGTGTCAATTCAATTCCAATATACTTTATTTTGTTCTGTTGTTGTGATCTGGATGGAGATGTACATATGGCATTGCATATAGCATAAGACAAACACGTGGGTGATTTATCGCTTTGTGTTATCTTCTTGTCTATATTGCACACTTGCACAAATTGAATTTAAGGGCAAACTCCAAACAAGATAAGGTGGGGATTTAATTACCCTTCCTTGGCCCAAAAATCATCTCCCCACTCACACAACCAAGCCCTAATAAAATTTGAATAAACGTTGGCCCCTAGGGACATTTCATCTAGGTCTAGGTCAACCCTTCTTTTGGCTTGGTTTTTTATTTTTCTTTTCTTTTTGTTTGTTGTTTGATTTTTCTTTTTGTTTGTGATTTTTTTGTGAAATGGCATTCAACAATAACAATTCTTTCAATCCAAACATGAATCCATATTTCACACCAACTCCATTTGATTCGGATAATTCCAACCGGCGTTTTACAATACGCACCAACCAAATACACCGGGTTGGCCTTATCCGAATCAATACAACCCAACCCACATTCTTATAACTATAATTTCCAAAATAATTTCAACTCGTCACAGAGTCATTGGGGATTCACGTACCCCGAGTCAAATTCTCAAATTCCTTGTCCACCATATTCACCTTGTCCACAATATTCATTTCCCGATTCCGCTTCATATACTCCTTTTTCTGAATCTCCAATTGAAGAAAAATCTGAGTTACTAAGGAGTTTAGAAGCCAATCTTCAAAGGGTGAGCAACAACTTCAAGAAACATTTGCCCTCCAATTCCACAGTATTTTCAAGAGTCTTACTCAGTTCCACCTCCTCATAATGAACAACCATTTGCCTTGGAAATGAGTAAAGAACTCTTGTGTGAGTCAAAGCTTCAATTTCCACACATTTTTGACTCAAATCATTCACAAAATTTTCAAAACCAAGATTCTTATACTCCCATTCTAGAGCAACCACTTGGAGATACATCAAGTCTAGAAAAGAATATAGAAACCTGGAGGAGTCTTTGTTCCAATATCAAAAAACACGTGCCGAGTCTTTCAATAAGGTGGATGAACAATTGAGTCAATTGGTTAACATTTATAGGAATGAGGAGACTCTATCTTATCAACCTTTGACTAATTCAGCTATGCCACACTCTATTGATATGACTCAAGACTCTTGTCATTTTGGAAATCAAGATTCAATTTTAGCACAATCATCTGAACTTGTCCATCCCATTGACATTTTGGCAAGTTTTCCTTTTCCTGAAATTGAACTTGAGTGTGAATATGATCCTGAACTTCCACTTGATGATTCAATTTTCCTTCCTGATTTAATTATGACTCCAGTGTCTTCACATGATTTCACTTCATTTCCCGAGTCAGTATTTGATCCAGTGCCTGTCCATTGTGAATTGAATCACCAATCATTCATGATGATCATATTGAACTTGACCAATTTCATACCTTTGAAAGTCCATTTGATAAATTGGTAAGTTCTCATTTTTGTGGAATTGAACTCAATGAGGAATGTGACTTTGACCCTCAAGTTTGTGATTTAGTTCAAATACCTGAATCATTATTGACTCTGTTTTGTTACCCAATTTGAGTAACATTTTAGAGTCAGTTTTGATTCCCAACCCTCCTGAACTTGAATCACTAATCTTAGATAGTCACATTCCATCATGGGGAAATGAATGTGGACCTGAGCTTATCTTTTTGATTTGGACCCACTTCCTGAACCAATCTCGACTCCCGAACCTTTACTTGACTTAAGTCATTTTTCTGAGTCGGTATTAGTCCCATATTTCTCAAGTCCAAATCAATCATTCCATCTTTTCATACTCCATTCTGGGACAAGGATCTTGATAAATTTGATTCTGAAATTATTTTGAAAATTTGGAAATTAGATAGGGTAAATTCCTAATAAAAATTATAAATGCATACATCTTTCTAGTGGGTTGTATCATGGAGGTTTCTGGTGGGTTCCTTCGGACTCCACGCAAGAATGATTGGGCCGCCTTTCGTGGACCAATCCGACCACCACGGAACCACCACCTTAAGGTAATTTTTTTCCTTCCCTATCTATTTTGTTTCATGCATACATATATCACGATGCATTGAGGACAATGCATGAAATAAGTGTGGGGGAGGGTTTACTAACATAGAGTTTTTAGATTTTCTTCTTTTACACTTCTTTTAGAATTAAATTTTCTTTCTTTTATACTTCTTTTAGAAATAAAATATAAAAAATAAAAAAAAAACTTTTTGAAATAAGAGACAAAGTTTTGATCTATTTTTAAGAAAATTAAGATGTATCTTAGAAATTAAGAAAGCCTTAATTATGACATCTTAAACCTAGTTGAAATAATAGATCTTATTTGAAATTATAGGCTAAGTAAGTAAAATGGGGAGATATTTTATCTTGAATTTTTGCCTTAGAAAGTATGCACTTCACACTTACACATTTCTTGGGATGGAGACAAAGACCAAAAATGTCATAAAAATTAAAAAAAAAAAAGAAAAAAAAAAGAAAAAAAATATATATAAATAAAACATCACTTATTAAGCTGGATAATTATGCCTCAAGAAGCATGATTATTCACGCCTAACGGTGGTAAAGGAAATAAATAATCCCCTTTAGTTTCATGGCTTTTTCACTCGAGTCCTTAAACCCGAGGGATGTTTTCTCATCTGGTGCCCTAAGACCAACTGGTTTGGGAGTCATCGGTTATAGGCTCGTTACATGGGTGAACTAGAAAGCCTAAACTAAGGGAGAAAAAAGAGAAAAAGAAAATAAATATATATAAATAAATGGCTTGATGGTTAGAGTTGAAATCTCAGAAATCTTCACTGTCACGGTGTGCATACTATCTAGGTTTTATGAAAGATACAGTATTCAATCCAATTTTGAATTCTTACCTTAATTGAAGACAAGATCTTGCATAGAGACTAAGTTTAAGAAAGAATAATTATAGGTGGACTTATGACCTTAGATCACTTATACTTTTGCAAAAATAGTTCGAAAACATGTCTCTCTTTCAAAATGAATTTTCAAAACACTAACATTTGTCTTCTTTCTTATGGATTTTGTGGGTGCAATCCGCTGAAAACCCTCAGGAGACAACACTCCTCCTCTAGGGTAACCTAGAGGTTTAACGGCTTGTTGCACACGCTCAGTGCAATCGCGTCACCTGCGAAAGTGGTGTAATAAATTTGTAGTATAGTTTTTCTTTCTTTGTTTTGCTCGGGACGACCAAAAGAATAAGTGTGGGGGTGTGATTAGTCTACAATTCTGCATTTTTATGTCGCATTTTCCCACCAGTTTATGAATAAATAGTCGGTCTAATACGTGTTTGGTCTATATTGCAGGTACAACCAAAGTCCAAGGGCAAAGATGGAATAAGAGGCTAATTCAGCTCAATTTATGCTAATTAATCCCGCATTACTTGGAGGCAAGCAAAGGATTCTCTAGAAGATACATTGAACCTAGCCTCTCGCGCACATCAGACGGATCTGCGGTCGAAATTACCCGAAATTGGATATATCTGGAAGCAGCTAGAAGCCAGACGAATGCGCGGACCAAAATCTGGGACCCACCTCCCTAGAATTGCCGCCACGGCGCGGCAATCCGTGGCAATCCTAGGGAGCCACGCGTCAATTTTCGACGCGTGGCTCCGTCTCGTCTTCTGGAGCCTTCTTCTGCCTATAAATACCCCTGTAATTGCCCAGAGCGCGAGCAGTCTTCGTTTTTAGGAGTAGATCTAGATTTTTAGTGTAGTGTAGGTGAGAGTTTTTCATTTCTTGTATTGATTTCTTTTTAGATCATTGTAGTAGGGCTGAGTGATTTCTAGAGAGAGATGAGTGAGGGATTGATGTAATAGAGAGTGACACTCTATGTAAAGGTACCTCCTTTCTCTTCCATTGTAATCTCCTTCTCCTTCTACATGATTTCTAGCTAACTTTTTCTTTCATGGCAATCTAACTACTAACCACTAACCTATCTAACCACTTACTTGATAATCCACATGAATCGGGTTGCCTCTACAAGGCCTTGTTCTTGCAAGAGCCATTGATGGCCAAAGATGATGGATTCTAACAATCTAACTTGCTAACTTGCTAACTTGCTAACCAAGCTAACTCTCTTTTATTTTCATGCTCTTTTATTTCATGCTTGTAGTGTAATGAGTGATGCTTGTAATTGCTTGTTCTTGTTGCAATGTTTTGATTGTTATGAACCATCCATGAGCCATGCTTTGTATTGCTTCTTGAAGATAAGGATTGTGATGGCCGAGGATCAAAATGTGAGGCAACTATCTCGAAGAGGTTAGCATGGTTAGTGGAGTACTTAGTAGTTAGTAGCCATGAGTTTTCTTTTACCTTTGTTTTAGAAATCGTTTTCCAAATTCTCTTCTCATTTTTCTATCGGTGTTTTCATCGCCTTCTTAGTTTACCTTGTCCATCTTCTTCACTTCTCTTTTGGTTTTTACATCGCCGTTTTCATCGCTCTCCTCACCTACCACATGCTTGTTTCATTTTCTCATTCTTTTTCATTCTTTCAACATAGAAGAATTGTAACATCTGACGTGACTAGAGACTGTTAATGCTTCTATCGCCTCCCTTCCCTGTGGATACGACCCGTTAAGCCAATGCTATAACGGAAAGTATCGAGGGTACACTAAGCACATTCGAGCTTTTCATTGATTTCATATAATACCCATTTTGAGTGCTAGTTTCCACCCCGATCAGT
>JAVJIF010021457.1:0-98587 GCA_038442645.1 Agave tequilana
AAACTTTGAGTGGTAGGTAGGCCGTTCATCCTCCAAATTAACCTGGTCTAAGAAAACAGGGGGGAATGATGATGTGTATTGTTGCCCGAAAATGCATTCATCTGTGAGGCAAATATAAATCCAAATCGAATCATATTTTTACAACATTTATAACCATGAATCTAGTGACAAACTTCCAAGATAATGATCGATGAGCTGCATTGAGTTTCTGATCACTCATAAACTACTGGCCATTTTTTTGTTCAAAGTATTGACAGATGTGTAAATATGACTTCATTTTCCACAAGCCCTCAGGAAAATGCTCTGATCTCCATTAATAGATTAGACTGGAAACTGGAGGCTGAGTATCCAGTTGACTGATACATGTAGTGATGTATTCAACTCATGTTCTAGGAAAGGAAGGAAAGGTAACCCCCATGTCATTCCCTGTCTCGCTGCCTAATATTTTCTAATCAAGATTTACAATGTGTACTTATGTCAATGAACATGGCGACTGAGACAAAAAGTAGACTGGGAAAGGATATCCAGTGTCTTTGAGGTTGGCTTGACTACTTTACTATTGTATTCAAAAAAGCCTAAGTCCTCCATCCTTGGGTCCCTTGGAGCCTATTGAGTATGGTGTTTGCTTCCAATTTCAGGATGGGTGAAAGATGGGACACGGTCTATTATATTGATGTTCGGAAGCATTTTCTTCATCATACAAATGGAGGAATACTGGTGTTTGAATGGAATACAGTTGTAAACAATGGATTGGTCATTCAAACTACACTTCTTTGGGAGAATTAACTGCAAACCTTATTAGTATTTTGATCTGGACAAAAAATTTGATCTTATGTGTCTCACTCATTCCTTTGACACAGTTGATTTTCTGAGATAGATGGTATTAAATTCATATCTTAGAAGCAGTTTCTAGCGGATACCCTGAAAAGTCATTCCAGTTGGACATATCGTCTTTTATTAGTTTAAGATGTCAGTCAGTATAATCAAATTGATTTCATATGTTTCAGTGAGTCAATCATTCTCTTGAGACAGTTGATCATTCTGCAATAGATGGTATTCTGTTCTTTGTTTTATTCAATTCATAGTTTTGGTAGCAGTCTCCAGGTATCAGGAAAAAAGTTACTTCGATTGGAATGAGATTTGTTCAAGATGTCGATGCTCCCAGACAACTTTAGACTGGTAGGATATGTTCCATGCCAGTTGGCGGATATTAGAGCCTCCGAATATTCTCCCTCTTTCTCTTATCTTTGTTCTTTTTTCCTTTCCTTTTTCGGTTGTTAAGCAGTATATTACTTCACTGTTTACAAAAAAAAGAAACAAGTTGCCACAGTTTGCAGCAAGTGGACCACCAGGCATTGCATAATTTCCGTTCATAAAAAATTGTTCGTAAGCCTACAATGTTTACTCCTGTTCAACATCACTCATTGAATGCCTAATTTATAGAATGCTTCTTTCCTTGTTCAGCTTATCTTGCAGGAAAGCAAAAGTTGTTTGATGTGAATATTTAGAGAAACTTAAAAAGGTTTAGGGGGTCAGGGTGCTTACTTCATTACAAACTTTATTTTTCATTGCATATCCCTACCATAAGCTCTGATTTCATAGTAAGGAATTTGATATGCAACATGTTTCTTCCTGGTTTATTGATGCTAATAGCCTGTCCAGCCCTCTTCGAAGCTATTCCAATATTTGTGAGACTGTTCACTATATCACAGAGCCCTCCTCATAAAAAGCTTATGTCAAGGGGATAGAAGGCTCATGTCTCATTTAGCAATTGAGGTTTTATTTTTCTAAGCATCTTACAATGTAGGGGCAAATAGAGGATTTTCTACACAAGGTAGGGAACCCATTTGAGTCCATATTTTGAGCTTAATGGTCTTTAGGCAAGATTTTCATTGACCTGATCTTTCCTTATTTTACTTTCGACTACAATATACAATTATCTGGATGGAAAGTTCTTGCTGTATGGTATAATATACTTTAGTGAGTGACAAGATAATCACAGGACAAATAATGTTAACTTGATAGGTATTAGGTAATGTTTTAGAATTATATGCAAACAAAATCACATGTAATTATGTAAGGTAAGATGATTTCATTACAACCCTCAATTGGTTGAGCATAGAACTTGTTACTATTTTAGCGGTTTCATGGTATGAAGAAGCCTAGGATCAATTATTGTGACCAAGTTCCAAGCAGGACAAGAGTAATCCATCTGATGTGGATTACTTTTCAGGAGTTTAAAATGAATGCTATTTCTGATAAATAGTATATTCTAAGTGCTGCACGAGCACTTATTAATCCTTCCTGTTGGAAACTATTTTGATGTGTCTGATCAATCTTGGAAAACGTAATCATCAAATCTTTGTAGGTCACTGAAGTAAAAGTAAACATCTGAAAGCTTGTCATATATTGCATAAGAAAGTATTTATTGGTCATATTTTTCAAACAGCCTGCTGTTTCTGCATCAAAGAAACTCATATAATAATCTCTGAGTGACTTGACAATGATTTCTAATGTCTTCGAATCATGCCATTGAAGATCGCTACATTGATACATGGAGCTTCTTTTCTCCTGGATACATAATAATGTGAGTACTAGATGGTGATTTAGGCTTTGGTTTGAGAATCTACATTTGGTTCAAGTTTCCTGTTTCTTTTTACATGATCATCTTCTATTGATTCTCTGAAGCTAATGAAGAAATTGTCGACCATTAATTTAGCAATTTTAATAGGTTCCCTTTCCATTCTGTAATCTGTAGTAATGCTCAATTCTCCTTTCAATTCTACATTGGTCAGTTTACTGAAAGCCAGCATCCTTGCAGGAACCTTTCGTCAACATTCCTGAAGATACAATTCGTGATGCTCTTAAAGTTGTCCTTGGTATTATGATTCATATGCTTAATTTGTTGTTCTATTACTGGTTAGAATCAATCGAGTTCTATCTGTATCGTATTCAGAGTCTTAACGGTTTCTCGTTTCTATCGCAGATGTTCATAACCACCCGCTACTGATTCACTGCAAAAGAGGAAAGGTAAAATATTTAGAGCCTGTCATCAGTTTTATTAACTTCAAATGATAAACTGACTCAGGAATTTGAAATTTGTTCAGCATCGAACAGGATGTCTGGTAGGATGTCTAAGAAAATTGCAGAAGTGGTGCCTGTCTTCGGTATTCGATGAGTACCAACGGTTCGCTGCTGCAAAGACCAGGGTTTCTGATCAAAGGTTCATGGAGCTGTTTGACATCTCCAGCCTGAAGCATTTATCAACGTCATTTTCGAGTTTGCAGAGCTCTTGAGAGCTTGTTTTCAGACGGCCTACTTTCTTCATCTGGAGAGACTTTAGGTTTTTTTTTTTTAATCCATAAAGATTTAGGTTTCTTATCCTAAGTGCACATATTTATGAGCACAGTAATAAGTCAAGAAGAGGATCCCTGTCGTTACACTATGAGGTTTGAACTATATGCATTATAGGTTACTAAAAAGGGCGGAGCACATAGTGCCGCCTTCTTTTTTCACCTAATTGTGGACAAATTGCAAGGTGTTTGCTTTTGTAAGACCCCCACCGGCCTGCACAATCTTTGCTTGAAGTTGTGCACAGGTAGGCAATACTCTGTTATGAGTCTATTTGTTTTGTTTACATAATATGTTCAATATTCTGTACACTGACTATAAATAAGAATCCTCGTCTTGCATAGTCTGATTTGGATATGGTGAATGTTGGGATGGAGATCATGACATCTGCTATACAATTGGCAAAACCTGTAGAATTGTTTTTGATGCCTAACAGCGGCTAACAGCTTATCTGCAGTTGAGTTTGATTCTTGAAGGGTAAGCAAATATGCTGTACGATAAGTATTTCAATTCTCCAGAGCGCTACTACTACAGATGCCAGATAGGGATGTTTTTATTGTCATTATCATTGCAAATTGTAACATCTACAGTTGTGTTACCATTTTCTACTCCTGCAACGTGTACATATATGCATGTATCTTGATTGACACTGTAACATCATTGTGGGAGAAATTCCTGGAGAAAAAGATTACGTCGATTATGGTTAATGGCGTGAGAGATACTGATGCAATATGAAACATTCGGAAAGATTTGTATTCTTCAGGTGTGAGACTTTTCTATGTTAGCTGTGGTTTAGTTACAATAGTATCTTATTTATATGCTTCTTGTTGATATATTGTACTGGTAGCATGATATTGTTGGAGGATATCCGTTCTTCTATGATCATCAATTTTTTCAATTTATTTTATTTACTTGTTTTCAGGAAGGAAACATTCGCTCGTCGTAGAGGGTGCAGACACAGGTTGTGTTCTACTTGCGATCGAGAAACTTCTTAGAGGTTCATCCCAGCATCGGCCGCAGCTGTAAGTTGTAAGTGCAACGCTGTAGTCAACTCATCAGTAGCTGTCATTTCTTTTTCTTTGGTTGAGATTGAATTGGTTCACCTTCCTAGCAAAAAGAAATTATATATATATATATTAGATGAAAAGGAAGTTGTATGTCAATCCATCCATTCTCAGTATTAGGTGAGAATGAATTGGACTCGTTTGAAAAGGAAAAGTGAGAGAGATTGCCATACCTTGTCACAATTGTTTCTGTGAAATGAGTACCCTTTCATTCTGCTGGTCACTGTTACTAGAAAACATATTTTTCCTAGATATTACAAGTTGCTTACAATAATAACGTGTGCTATGATCTACTTCCCACCCACCTCATAATCAATTTAGAGACACGGACTTTATCCTTACCAAATATGATGGTTGTAAATTCGCAATTTAGAGACACACACTTCTTTTTCCAAGTTTGAAAAAGCCATGTACTTTAATTTTGTGTGAAGAAATTTCCAGTCTTAGTTTTGAGTTTCAGGAAGTCCTTGTCCCTTGCTTTATTGCATATGAAGAGCATATGATGTACTGTGTATTTTCCCTGTAATGCCCTTATGTGTGGGGCTCTGTCCTATTGCGTCAGTGTCGGACACGTAGGTTGCAATTATTGCTTCTCGCGTATTGTAAAGCGACAACTGAGTAAACTATCTACGTTTGTGCATTATGTCCACCTTCGGACTGTGTTATGACACAACATGAAATTTAGAGTAAACCACCTTTGTCACCGCATTAAATGCACTCATGTACCCAAAATATGACAGCTTATGATCATAGTGGACACGTTTTAGGGTTTTTGAATATTTTAATTGATTAATCAAAGGAGATAAGTATGCATAGAGAGAAATCTGGAGGGAAATTGAAAATAAAGTGGGTTATTTTCCTCCAAATTAATTTGCCAGGATTAATCTCATGTATCCTTTCTCCTTCTTTTTGCTTCACCTTCCTCTTTATTTGTTGTTTTAAGTTTTCTTCCTCTTCCTCTTATTTTCCGTCAATTCTTCCTCTTTATTCATTTGGTCTTGAGAGATCATAATCGAGGATGTTTTTTAATGTGTTTAGTCTCCGATAATAGTGGTTAAGCCGCGGTGATCTGGTTGAATGAGGGCTAATCCCTTGAATCTTTCAAAAATAAAATTTGTACATTACCCGAGATTTCTCTTCTTAATTAAATTTAAGGTACAAATGTTCACAAGAGTGGAATATGATTTTCTTCATCTTTAGCGACAAAAACTTAAAGTACATCATGTGCATGTTTCAAACGTGGTGCTCATATGAGTCGCGAGCATATATGCTGGCGTTGGTGAGCTTCGTCCTCTCAACCTGTCACGGAAGCCAATCAAAAGTAAGCAACATGTCACTCTCATGTTCAACAATATGCTTTTCTCATTAGTCTTAATTGCCCCAACTATATATGAATTTATCAACTTGTATAACAATACGTCTACCTTTAGGTGAATGTTTCCCCCTTTAGCTCACTCTGTCCACCTATATTAGATTGTGTCAACATGTACTTAAATATGACCATCTTTATCTCAACTTGACTACCTTTATTTGAATATGTCAACATTTGAGCTATATACAATCCAATTTTAATTGATTGTGTTTGCTCGTTTGTTATACAATGCGATTAGATTTCTTTCTCAGTAATCGCAGAATCTGAATGATCGTACGCTATCAAGCCAACAACTTTAATGTGAATAATTATAGAATTCAGAGGAAATGATTAATTTAAGACATGGGATGGAGGTCCTTTCTCTTCTTGGCCTCCATCCCCCCTAAAATAGAAGCAAAATAGATGGAAAATAAATCAGTGATGGTGGACACATTATATGCACAACGTAGACAAATATGCTTAGAGGTTACCAGTTTCATGTAAATGTGGACATTGTTATTTAAAAGTGGACATATTACATGTAAAGTTAGACATTTTATTCTTATAGTGGACAATTTTATTTCTATGTGGACACGTTACATGTAGGGAAAGACATTTATGACTAAAGATGAACAATATTATACATTCGAAATAACTTAATAACTGATCCTACAATTTGAACTTTTTGGCCACAATGTCTACAAAGAACAACATGGTTTAAGAGAAGAAAAAAAAATGAGAAGATCAAAATCTTATAAGGTTCATAATATATTTATTTGTCGCTAATTAGAAAACTATCACTTTAATTGCTCCATTAAAAAAATAATCATTTTTTAACTTTTTTTTTTTTTTTTTTTACATGAAGTAAGAAATTTCGCTAATAACTGTCCATTCTATTGATAATCTATCTAATTTGTCGCAAAAACGTATTAATGTAACTGCAGAAAAAAATTCTTGACAGATTATATGTTTCCCACTCTGATATTTAAAAATCAAGTCAAAGATGAATATAATGAATTAAAAGTAGACAGAATGAAGTTAAAGATAGATAATCTATAAAAAGACCACTTTGAGCACATAAACTGCCCATGGGTTACATAAATGCCCATATGCACCCTACTGGCATGACGACATTACAACTCCCGGCATGAGGCACTCAATGAAGGATAATAAGGGTTTTCATAAAGCTCACCACAATAAAAATACCCGGATACAATTGAAAGAATTATTATAATAAAAAAATGCGTATGAGAGACTTTTTCACACAAAATTAAATACAAAAGCTTCTACGAAATTGAAAAAAAAAAAGAAGCTAAGGGCTTTTATGAATACAGCGATAACAACATCGCCGGAGAGGGCATTTCCGAGGCAATTGACCAGCCGGAGAGGCAATTCATCAAGAGAGAGAACCCATATCCACCAGCAAACCAGCAGAAAAATGTAATCAACCATGAAAGATTGCAATACTTTGAAAGCTTGCAGATGCTGCAAGCTGTAGCTGCCAATTTTAGCTTTGATGCCTGAAGAAGAGAGAGAGACAGGGAGAAGTAAAAGGAACGATGGGAAGGGTGAGAGTAAATCCCTTTACAGCTTATAGCTGCCTTTCACAGGATATATTGCCCGAAAAAAAGCAACCTTTTTCTTTTTCCTATCTTTCAGGCCAATTGCTTGCTCAATAAAGCCAGCTGAATAGCAGCAAAGGCTCAATGCACAGCAATGCAAAAAAGCCCGTCACCATTAAAAAAGAGAGGGGAGAGCTTGAAGACGACACTGAAGTGGGGGGCCCAAGTGTCCCAGACTCTCACAGCAACTCACCAGCAACCTCCCATGTGAGATGCCGCAATAAACAACTCACAAGAATCCAATGCACAATGATGCTTCAAAGTTC
Organism: Agave tequilana; assembly: GCA_038442645.1. Classification (NCBI taxonomy): domain Eukaryota; kingdom Viridiplantae; phylum Streptophyta; class Magnoliopsida; order Asparagales; family Asparagaceae; genus Agave; species Agave tequilana. The sequence continues at coordinate 7,655 of JAVJIF010021457.1, forward strand.
CCACATCATGCTTATTTCATAAGATTCAGCTTAAAGCAATCTATTATCTGCATTAATCAATATATAAAAAGTATTGTATCTGATACGTATTCAAATACTAAAGAAGTGAGATATCAAAAGAACAAATTCAAAACAACTCAAACCCCACAAAGGGAAGCTTGGTCAAGGGCTCTTTTTTTTTTTTTTTCCTTTTCAGATTGACAAAAGGCTAATTACATGACTCAGGCTCTGAACAGTTCTTCTGAGGTCCAACATCAAAAATTCTAACACTGACCAAATTTGTCACTGTTGACACTTGAAACTCAGAAAAATACACACCAAGCCAAGAAAAAAAACAGAACTGCAAACTGTCCATAATATATTCATTCATGTATTAATTTACTTAGCATTGTAGACAAAGATAAAAGAGAGAAGTAGACAAAAGCAACCCCACACAAAGAAAAATTAGGTGAGGGACAGGGAAAGAGCATAAATACAAGCATCACTTCTTTGCTCAACCCTTTTGAAGAGAGTTTCCAACACTCTCTCCATTAAACAAAAATCAAACTCTATAATTTATACCAGGGGTGTGTTAATCACTCATCCAAGACAAAGAACACCAAGGTTTTCATCACAAATCCAAGTCCAACAACAAAAAAATACAAGGTTAAATTAAGATAAGAAAAGAAAACAAGGACACTTGCTAAAACTCTGCATCCATTGCTTCTCCTTTTGTCATCACTCCCCTAACTACTGGAAAAACCTCTTGTTTCTTTCTCTGTTTTTGCTGTCACACACTCTCTATCATTTTCTTTTGTTTCTATATACCATAATATGAGAACACATCACTCACCAAACAAGCTCGCCACAAGTTAGCATTTTTTTCCCCGTCATAAATGCAGCCTGCAGCCAATCCAAAAGGATCTAGTTAATTTTTTTTTGCACTAATTAATCTGAAAAAATTGACAAAATCAAAATTTTACCATGGGTTGTTTACTGTTGTAGTTAGTTAATCACTGCTGTTCACTCTCTCCAGCTCAAGGAGAAGAGATTCTTCAGCCTGCTCCCTGTCATCATCTTCAATGCTTTCTTTGCGCCAGCAACGTCGGCGTCGATGAGCTTCTGCAGCTGCTGTGAAGCTCCGAGTTCATTCAGCGTCTTCCTGCATCCCCCACTTGCACCTAATGCGAGCACGACTGATACGGGAAACTTCTTGCAGATCTCCTCTCTTTTGGGGTCCAGCATTTGAACCAGCTTCATCATGCTCTTCGCATCCCGGCCCAATTCAATCCGATTTGATCGGACCGCCAGCAAGCACACGAGCGCCTCGGCCGCCGCCTCCTGCGCGCTGGCGGGCTTCGGCAACTCCAGCATCTTGATCATCGCCGGCATGCATCCGGCCATTGATCTTTTAATCTCTTCGTTTGGAGACAGTGAAGAAATCAGGCATGCAGCAATTTGCTGAACTGCGACGTTTCCGACTCTTATCGCTTCGGTTAATTGCGCGAAAAATTCATGGGAACATGAAAATGCTCTAGCTGCAGGGATGTAGGAAGACAACGCCTGAATCGCTCTCAATCCATGCTCCAAAATCTCGGGATCCGATGACTCGCGAACCAAATGTACGAGGCTCTGCAATCCCCCTTCTTGAAAAATCGTGACCCTGGACTCATCATCGCCCTCAGATGCAAGAGACCAGAGACAAATTGTCGCATTCTTTTTGGCCAAATTAGTACCAGAAACAAGTAAATCAATCAGCACCGGCACCGCTCCTCTCCTCTATCATCTGAACCCTGAGATCCTCAATGACGGCGACGTTCTTCAGTGAACCGGCAGCCAGAGAGTGAATATTCGGCGATCCGCCGCCCGATCTGCAGGCGGCGATCAGCACTCCGACGCCGCCGTATGCTGAGATCGCCCACGCGTTGCTCCGGTCCGCGGTGATTGCCTCTATCGCTGTCGCGGCGTGCTCCTTCACGGCGACAGATCCAGTCTCCAGCAGTCTCAGCAGTGCCCCGAGCCCGCCCTCCTCGAACACCGCCCTTCTTGATACATCTGAGGCCGTGCACAGAATCGAGACGACCGCAGAAGCCTGATCTCGGATCAGGGAGTGATTCGTGGGATCAAGAAGCCGGACGAGAGCGGAGACATCGCCGGCGTCGTCCTGAGCGACGAGCAGGGCGATCTTCGCCGGATCGGAGTCGATGAGGCGACGGAGGGAGTCGACAGCTTTCTGCTTGAGATCAACCGCGCCGATCTGAATCCTGGCAAAGGCATCGCGGATGAAGAGGAGAACGTCGGATTTGGAGGAGTTGGGGCCGGGAAGGGAAGGACGATGGCGGCGGAGCAATCATCAGAGCAATCATCAGAGTCGTGTTGACGTAAGAGGCCGGACTTGAAAAGGATGTTGAGATCGTGAATGTGAAGGGAGAGAAGAGAGGAGGCAATATCAATATCACTCTGAAGGAGGAGCTTGCCGGCGGCGAGGGCGGCGGGGTCAGAGCAGCGGGCGGAGAGGGAGTGGAGGGAGCGGAGGGTAGAGAGGAGAGAGGGGAGGAGGTCGAGGAAGAGTGGGTGGTGGGGCCCGCAGGAAGCGGCGGCGTCGGAGAGGAGGGAGTGGAGGCGGGAGAGCTTGGTGTGGAGGAGGCGCCAGCGGGAGGGGAGGGACTTGGCGGAGAGGGCGGCGGCGAGGAGGAGGGGGAGGAGATGGCGGAGGAGGTGCCCCAAAATCTCCGGCGGTTCCATTTCTGCCTGAATTTTCGCGGGGGTGACCCTAAAGATTTAGGGCGAGGAGAGAGATAATGGACGGAGGGGATTGCTTAAGGGGGAAGGCAGAGGGTGGCGAGGGAAAGAGGCACCGGGGGGGAGTTGGCGGGGGTTAAGACATGAGGATTCACGTGGCGTGATACACGGGCGGAGTTACGTCTCGTGAACTGGGATTATACGGCGAACAAAGAGAGGTGGGGCCAGCCTGGGAAATAGAATTGATTTGTGGGCCCCGCGGGGCGGTGAATGAGTGAGGAGGATATAGTACGGTTAGATTGTGGGTTGGGAATGAGGGATTATTGTCCCACATTGTAGCAGTTTTGCAGCAGGATGAGATGAGGCTGAGGGGAGGGGATTGAAATTTTGCTTTGCAAGGTGATTTCAATCGTAAGCCTATTTGGTTAACGGTGAAAGTGAGGAAGTGAGAAAGTGGCAATAGTTCTCTTTGGAACTTGAGAATTAGTTAGTAAGTTTTTCGGTGTTTGGATGTTATTAGGAAGTGTGATTAAAAAATGTTATGTCTTTTCCGGTGTTTGAATGATAATGTGGAAGTGAAAGTGAAAAAATTGACAACAAAGTTGACCGTAAAATAATATTAAAATAATAATTAAGAAAAATAAAATATGAACTGTAATTAGAATGCAAGTGAGATTTACATGATCAAAAAATTAACTGCTTTGTGCTACAACTTATTACAAATGAGATTTACATGACCACAAAATTAACTGTAGCACTCTGGAAATGAGAAAATGGTAGTGTAAAAGAGAAAAGGAAAAGGGGTTTTCTTATTTTCCTTTTCCGGTGTTTAGATAGATAGGAAACTGAGCAATTATACTTCCCTATTTCCGTACTTCCGCTCACTTCCTTACAACCAAACACCCCCCATAGTTGGCTAAATGCGTTGGGCGTGTGGATGGAAATGGTCCGGTTAGCCCGCGCGCTCTAATGGAGCGGGCATGAAAGATTCGAGTTTAGGAGCGCGAAACGGGATGGGCCGGACTGAGCTTGTCTCATTTTTGGCGGGCTACGGGCCGGGCCAGGACTGGCTTGGGCCCGTCCGCTTCTTTCGGTCGGCCCGCCTCGGGCCCGATCCCTATAAGGGAGACCCAAGCACAGCCCGGGCAACCCGGCCGGGATGGGGTAGGCCATACCCGGGCCGGGCCGGGCCGAGTTATTAAAAAAAAAATCTGACTAATATCAAAAAATTGAAAAAGAAAATGTAAAAATTCGAAAAATTTTCTTTAAAATTCTAAAAAATTCCCAAAAAAATCTAAAAAAACACTCAAATGTGAACAAAATTGATACAAGTTGTAAAATACAAATGTAAGTTTTTTATTAACAATCCAATAAATTGGATAAATTGATACAAATACAAAAGATTAATATAAATAATTAAAGTATAACTGTATAAATTGATAAAATTACACGTATTATATAAATTGAAATTAATACAAATACAATTATACAAATACAAAAGATTTTCATTTCTTCACTCATCCTCTGGGAAGTCTTCAATGATTTCATCTACTGTTTTATTCTGATTTCTTGTCTCTGCATCGAGTCAATCCTTCCAGCAGATACTCATCTCGATAGATTAGAAGGTGGCTTAGAAGAAGCAAAAAAAAAATCCTGTGGATGGTGTTTCCGGTTGTGTAAATGAAAATATTTGAGTGTAAGGTAAAGACATATGCAAATCATATCATTCTTGACTACTTAAATCTAAATTATGATTACACCTAGAAGAAGAAGGATTGCTAGTGCTTGCTGACGAAGAGAGTGGATCCATTTTTAAACTAAAATTGACAAAAATATAGATACCAGAACTTGAGAGAAATTGTGAGAGCTTGAGCACTTGAGAACTTGAGGAAAGATTGAGGGGGCTTGATCACTTGAAGACTTGAGGAGAGGTGGAAGGAGCTTGAGCACTTGAATAGTTTGAGAAAACTTGAGGGAGCTTGATCACTTGAGAGCTTGAGAAACTTGAGAGCTTGAATACTTGAAATTTTAATAGAATTTTTAGAGATTTTTTTGGTGATGAAATGAAGTGAGGAAAAGTGGGTATTTATAAAGAGAAATGGGTAGTCAAAATGTAATTTTTTTGCAAAAAAATAAATTCTGGTCAATATACCTGTTGGGGAGATTTGTAAAAAAATTTACAAAGCCCCCCTAAACGACTATATTTTGAGCTAATATAGCTGTTGGAGTTTTTATTAAAAAAAATTATAACCCCACCCCCCCCGGCTCGGCTCAACAGCTATTAAACTAGTCGTTGGCAGGGTAGCTCGAGCCACTCCGGGCACGGATCGGGTTCGGCCCGGTCCCAGGAGCGACTCGGCTGCGTCCCGGCCTACAGCGGACGAACCCGGGCACGCCCCGGGTTTGGGGGCATGCCCTGGGACGGGCAGCAGCCCGGGTAGCCTGGGCCGGGACGTGCCTGGGCTAGCCCGGGTCAGTTCCAAGTGGGTCGGCCGGGTCGACCCGCCCGGTTCGCATCCCTATTCAAGTTGGAGTGTCCTTCAGATTATTCAGTTGCTCAATTGGGTATATACATTTGGCTCGTAATATTTTCAGATCAAATGTGAGTATACTTACAGTCAGTCCCTTCAACTCGAAGCATATTAGAATTATATTTCAGCTAAACTTGATTTGCAAGTCTAGATGATTGGATGTGATGACTGGCTAATCCTTTGGGTCTCTGTGTCGCTTATCAAGTACAAGGATTTTATAACAATGTGCTTCCTTGGGACTAAGGCCACACTTCTTACTTTTTGTTATAAAAAGTCTAATATGGTGGCTACCCACCAACCATGCATAGTAAATTTATAGTGCGATGACATAAGCGACTGCATAGTACCTCAGAATTCACTATAAATAGGCCATTTTTGATTCATTTTTATGCACCTATGAAATCAATAAGAGTTTCTCATTTTAATATCTCTTTTAAGAAATTCTCTCTCAGTGTCATATTTCTTAGTTTTCACAATACGTTATCAACACGAGTGCTCTAGTTCTGTCACAACCATCTACTTCCATCAGCTCAAGGAACAAGTTCTATCATAAGGCTCTACCTCTATTAGCTTAAGAAAAAAGTCTCCTCACAAGCCTCTATCTCTATTGGCTCAAGGTAAAAAAAGGTAATTATTCTACTCATTATACTCATATAACACCACTACTATAGATAAAATAAGGTTTTGTCACTTATTTATAGTAATGTGATGTGATCACAAAAATTACTATTTATATCTGTATAAACATCCACTGAAAGGTTACCGAGTAATGTGGTATGCGTATATTTATTTCATTATTTATTGCTCCATTATTTATATCTGTATAAACACCCACTGAAAGGTTTACCGAGTAATATGGCATACTTATATTTATTTTATTATTTATTGTTGCATTATTTATATCTGTATAAAACTTGCTGAAAGGTTTACCGAGTAATGTGGTTGCCTATATTTATTTTATTATTTATTACTCCATTATTTATGTCTATATAAACACCTGCCGAAAGGTTTATCGAGTAGAATGGTGTGTCTGTATTATCTCATAAATATATGTACTATTATGCATTTATTTATCATCAATGAGTTTTTCTCTCTTTTAATGGCTATAAACGGCTAGTTTTACTCTATAAATTGGTGAATTTTAAACCGCCATAACTTATTTCTCAATCTCTCTCATCCTCAATTCTTCATTATCTCTACAAGTTTTTTAGTTAAAATTTTCGCAAGATACTTAATCTTTTTTTGAAGTTTATTATTGTTCTCATTATCATTTTTATTATTACTCTTTTGTTGGAGATATGTCTCCAAGTGATTTTCGACTGAACCTTTTACTTCTATTATTCATTTTTCCTCTTTTGTTTACTGCTATTATGATTGAGATGTAAGTTTTACTATTTTGTACTGAAATAATTATATTGTGATTCTAATTATTGTGTATTCTGTTATAGTTATCACCATGTCAAATCTTGCAAAACTTTAGTTCAATCCACTTGATATCACGGGAAAAAATTATATATCTTGGGTCATTAATATAGAAATGCATCTCGAATCAAAGGGTCTCACTGAGAAAATAAAAGAGAGAAATTTTACATCGTCGCAAGATAAGAAAAAACTACGATCTTTATATGTAGACATCTTAAAGAGTGCTTAAATGTGAATACCCCACAGTGAAAGACCCAAGTGTCCTGTGAAAAAATTTCAAAGAAAGATTTGATCATCAAAAGTGCAGACTGTCTAAAAATTACTGAAGACAAGTTCTCAGATGCGGACCTAACTGATTGTGCATGTGCATTACACATTTTGTATCACAAATGTCACATTTTCTTTATTTATTTTTAAATAAAACTCTGCTTTTTAATGTATTTTCATGTTCAATGGTATGCAGTGTAATTAACGAAAAAAATTGAGAGATTGACAGACTTATCCAATTAAATCCAAATAATTCAAAAGCTCAAGCAAATCAAGGGGATCAATTCAAATCTAATGTTCTACAAGCTATCTTATCTGAAAACTAGATATATCTGAAATACACTTAGAGGAGGTGAATAGGTGTACTAGCTAATTTAGAACAAATGATACGAAATTTTATAACTCAATTGCCACACACTATGTGTAACTAAGAGTGAGCCAGAATTTTCCGTGAATGGTTCTAGAACTACTCCTCGAGATTCCTCTAGATTAAGAGTTGAGGTATATATGAAGCTCTCTTGGTTCAACACAAGTGTGGGCACACACAAATTATATCTAGCATATGAATATGTACAATATAAAGTAATGCAAGATATAAGAGAGATAGAATTGAGAGATAGTGGATCAAACTCAAACAACGATATGCTTCGAGGTTCGAGCCACTGCTCTACGTCCCCTCCTTCACACAGAAAATTTTCCACTATGTCCACACAGTACCTTCCACAAAGGGACTTCGTAATGATGTATGGATTGGCGCGGACTGTGCGTGTGATTGTGTCGGGAAAATTATGTCATTTATGTTAAATCCAGACAAGTTTGACTGGGTTGAGGACAGATCATTGTTTGGCTATCTCCGGAGTATCATTCATCCTGTCCAAAGCGCTCTCATACAAAATATTGATATTGCTCCAAGTCAACCAGAATTCTGGACACTCGATAGCAGTTAGTGTGCATGGTGACGAGCAAGGCATCGTGTGGAAAGTGCACGGTGCAGGCATCAGCCTACACGGGAACTGAGGGGGCATCAGCCTACACGGGAACTGAGGGGATCGATAAGTATCGTTGGATTGTGTTGGCCCGAAGGCCTTCCACCCTAGTTTTGATGATGATTAACTCATGTAGTTATATTTACGAATAATCTTGTGATTTTAGTTACAGATCATTAATCAAGATATTAGTTGGTGATTGCTTCAAAAGAGGAGTTTTGGAAGCCTTCACTTGGTGATTCCCGAGCCCGAGCGTCAAGATGATACATAGCCATGCTCGTTGGATCACGGTGTTTGGACCAAGTCGACTTGAAGATGAAGATCGTCAAGAAGACTTAGGTATCATAGAGTTTAGTGTGTTTTAGATCCATTTGTAAAGCTTAGTATAGTTGATATGCTCAAGTTCACAACACACACAAGATTTATGTTTTGATTTGGTTTTCATGAATAGTAGATCAAAAAAGTTTAAATGGTTTTCATGTATATTAGATGTGTTCACTATACATACATGCTTCATATCTTATACAAACTTATTTTGATATGTCTATTCATGAGTTTTAGGAAAAATCAGATTTCCTATTGAAAAATCCAAGTTTGATAAAATACAAGTTTGTTTTTTGGTAAAAATGTTAAAACACAAAAATAGTTTCATATGCTTGATATTTGAGTTAAAATGTTTATCACAGGTTTATATATCAATGCAAAATGTTAAAACTATTTTTGGGTATTTTACAAAGACTTAAAAGATTTTTAGAAATATTTTTACATTTGTTTCTGTCCCAGAACAGTGGCTGACAGGCCAGGTCGGCCGACCGCACGGGTCGACCGCACCTAAGGCCGTCGACCCATGAGGTCGACCGACGTGCACAAGCTTGTGCACGTTTGGCAGCCACAGGGACGGTCGGCCGGGCGGCCGACGGACCAGAGAGCTCTGCTCTCTGTTTCTGGCGGTCGGCCGGACGGTCGACCGAGATGGCCCAACGGTCATATTTCTGACCGTTGGCGGTCCGCCGGCCGGCCGACCGCTAGCCTGTCAGGTTGCCAGATCAGCCTAACGGCTAGTTTCTGTTTTGGCCTATATAAACCCCATTTCTTTGGGATTTTGGCCAAGTTTTTATGAGCTGAAATTTCTCTCTATTCTTGGTGTTTTAAAGAAGTTTTCAAAAGAGTTTAAGTGTCAAAAAGATTCATCTATTTGTTTTTAAGTGCTTTGTTATTTTCAAAGAAAATAGGTTTTTGGGAATTGGTTTATTGTTCTTCAATTCAATATCTATTTGGTATTTTCCCAAGAGTTTTTCTTTGATCAAACCACTTATTTTCACACTTGAGCTTATCTTCTATCCTATTCTATTTAGGATCTTTGTTTTGTGGAAAAGAGATGTTTTGAGGTTGTTGAGCCTCTAAGTTATAAACCCTCCTTGCTTTGTGTATCCCTCTTGGTAGAGGTTGATCGGAGTGGTATTGGTTTGCTCCCTCTTCGGTAGAGGTTGAGGTTGGTGTTTACTCCCTCTTGGTGAGGTGGAGTTGGTTGTTGGTTTGTATCCCTCAAGTGTGAGGTGGATTGGTTGTTGTTTGGCTACGGGCCTACCCCTCGGTTGTGAGGCGGTGTTTGAGAGAGGAGTTCGGTACTCCATTGTTGTAAAAATCCTTCTCGGTGAAGGTTCCCTCGGTGGGAGATAGTGGATTGGAAATCCTACACGGTGGTGTAGGCGGGGATGTAGAGCAAAGTGCTCGACCTCGAAACATATCTTGTTGTTAGCGTTTGATCCATTGTCTCCTAACTCTCTCTCTTTTATTTGTGCAAAGCATCATTCATTCATTTATATCTTATTGCTTGCATTTGTGCCTTGCATATATTCATATTGCCTATTCATCCTATGCTTGGTTGTTTGTGTGTGCCTCACTTGTACTTAACCACAAGAGCTTCAATAGCACCTCAACCCATATCTAGGGGAATCAAGGAGTTAGTCCAGAGCCTTTCACGGGGAATTCGGCTACACTTGTTGGTTGTATTAAGTGTGTTGCAAGAATTGTTTTAAGCTTCCGCATTTAGCGCATTTAGTTCACTAGATTAGCACTTACACCTATTCACCCCCCCTCTAGGTGTTTTTTCAGATTGTTGTTTCTGCGGGGCTCGATGTAGCCGACCTTCTCTTCAAGGTGGTGCCCTCTAATGGGTAAACACCGAAAATGACCTCCACCTCTTTGTAGCTGACGATTAGCATGCCTCGCCATATTCTCATGTTTCTGAGTTTCGGAGGCTCCCTTTTGTACCTTGATTTTGAAGGTTTGTCTAGGGTTGAGGATATATTCCTTAAGATACCACCGATCTACATGCTCTTGGATATACTTTTGGAGCAGTCGATGTTGTGATGATCCATCCTGTCATAGAATACACAGTAATCACTCGCTCCGGGGCCTTTCGGTTAGGGGAAAGTGGTTTCGGGCATCTCATCCAAGGTTGGTCCCGGATAATACTGAAGACGCGGTTGATGGGGATCTTGACGGAGTGAAGTTGGTATCAACTCCATAGACTTCGAGGGGGTTTGTGAAGAACTCGGCTGGGAGCGCTTCTTGTCACCATCCTGCTATGGGTTTTTAATTTTTTGGAGGAGCAGACGGTTGCTTCGTCTTCTCCCTTTCACCCTCCTTCTTGGGAGGTCGGCTCGTCGAGCTCCGCGTTGCCTCTTCCAGCTGTATGTACTTCTAGACTCTAGACAGAATGTCTTTCGTGTTTGTGACATGCTTCACTAGGTGTTTATATAAGGAATGTTCAGTTTACAGTCCGGAGGTGAATGGGACTGCGACAACATCGGCTGCGACAACATCATCATTATAGTTATAGACTAATGTCATCTGACTCTGGAAATAACTGATGTGCACTTAAGGGCTTCTCCTTACTTCATCTTAACCATAAGGAGATGGTTGTTCTTGTTCTTGAACTCCTGCCGCGAGACATACTGTTAAAGAAGACATAGCTGACCTCCTCGAAGTTCTGGAGAGACTGCGACGGAAGCAAGTAGAACTAATCAAAGACCACACCCATGAGACTAGAAGGAAATACCTGACACATGAGGAGATCGTCATGGGAGTGGAGTGCCATCGTGACCAGGTAGGCATGAAGGTGTTAAACAGGGTCAGTTACTCCGGTATAACGTTCGGTTACTCCGGTATAGCGGTCGAAGCTCGGTATTACGAATCTTTGGGTTCGGTGGGACGTGATCTCTGAATGTGTGAAATCAGAGATTCGCATGATGGAAGATCCTGGTCCACCGCGAGGTTGAGACTTATCTTTATCTATCCGCTTTCTTACCATCTCCATGAGATCCTCGATGCGAGTAGTCTTCACAGGCTTAAGAGGTTCGCTCTCATCGGAGTGTTCCTCGCAACGTGGGGATGTGGATCTGTGATGTCTCCGGTTGCCCCCAAGTGCAGGCGGTATCCGTTGTGCGTGACTGCGAGGGGTGAGTTCGAGATTCCTCCACGTCTGAACTCATCTAACTCTTCTGAGCACCTCAATTTGAGTGAGGAGATGATTATGGAAGAGCATCGCAACATCCTTCTATATGGCGGCCTTCTCGCGCTCGCGAGCCATTTTCGCCTCCTGTATATTTAGCCGCTTTTATAGGTAGGCTAGCATCTGAAGGAGTTGCCCTTCAGCGGGCAGTCTAGACTCGTGCTTGTTGGCTGCCCAGTCCGGTGTGGTCGCTTGGGATGAGTGCTCTTCCCCAATTCGTTCAAGAACGGTGGAGGTTTGAGGATGGAGATCGACATGATTCGTGCCCCCGGTGGCTATCTTCTTGCCAGTTGAAGCTGCAATCTGGGAGAAGGCCTTCTTGGAGGGGCCATCGTCATTGGTGAGACTATTTGAGAAGGGGCTTTTGGGAACTGTTGGGGAAAGGGGAAAACTCTGAGCGTTTACTCAAGATCTCTCAGCGAAAGCACCAATGTGGTGGGGATCTTCTGCCATGGACGATTGGGACACTCCGATTGAATCTGTCAAAAACACAGATGAAAGAAAAACACCTTTTAAGTTTGGGGCATCGATTTGTGCCGGCCAAGAACGTGAGAATAAGTATCTTCGTAGGGAGAAAGTAAAGAGGGTGTTTGTATGTGGTGGTTTTTGTGATTATCAGAAGCAAATCCCTTCTCGATGAAGAAAAAGCTGTATTTATACTGCCAGGACGGTTATTGTGGATGAAAATAATGAAGGTTTTGAGCAATTGTACGATATCTGAATCACAATCATTTGGAATGGTTTAGATAGACACGCAAGGGGTTTGCTGATATCTATAACTGTTTGCCTAGGTTGTTAAGATTGACGCGCAGAGGGATTCACCGCATCACTGTTTGAACTGCGTATCTGCAGATCTTGTAAAATTTTGATCAATCGAGGTTATTTGGATTGATATGCTGGGGAATCTGTTCTTATCTATAGCCGACCACTTAGCTATAGGGTTGTTACAGCTATCTGAGATGTACAACATCTAGAGCGTGGGGAAAGATCAGGGTGAGCAACCGATTTTGCGATTCTCGGAGATTGCGTTTCTGCTGTTGCCATAGTAGGAGTGGAAGTCTTCGGAGAGGGTATTCGTCATGAAGACTAAAGCATCATCAGAGTGAATCCTCATTATGAAGACTGAAGACTCCAAATAGCTGAGCAACTCCGACTGTGTTGAGGATTTGGAAGGGTGGTTCTGAATCGATGTGGCCTCGAGACTTTCTTCTTAGGCTCATGTTGGCTTGCTGGCATGTTGGACTTGCTGGCAGAATAGTGGTTGACCGCTTGGGACGGCTCTAAGGCAGCATGACACATGTTGTGATCTCGACAGGATCGAAAACTGACCACTACAAAAACAAACATATATAGGAGACCTAGCCATAGATTACTGTAACTGCCCCACCTTGCTTATTGGTAGGTGTATGATGAGTAACGTATGTACTAATATTACAAATAACTGTGCCACCGAATAGGAACATGATAAGGAACACATGTATTAATTAGCGGGTCGGTGATATTCATTGCTCTCATCATGGTTCAGAACACTCAAACCATTTCTGAAGTCTAAAGAGCAGATTTTGTTAATCTCAGTGCAGAAGATACATGCAAGTTCAAGAAGTTTAGATTATGATATGAGGTAAATTTGTGTTGTATATCTTTTAAATACAAAAGAAGCTCTCTTTCTTTCTCCATGCGATGTATTCATCTTTGTCACCTTACATTTATACCCCCATATAGTACTGGATGGTCATATTCCAATTAAATCTAAGCACCTGCCAATGCATGGCATAAATGGAACAACACTTTAAAAAAAAAAAAAAAATTCTCCTCACTGCTTTTTCCTATTCATAGATTAGATTAGATTAGATATAAAGATAAGTGGATTCCTCTGTTTTAATGAGAATGTGCTCTGTTTCTCGTTCACCAGAGAAATGTTGCAACTCGTTTGTTTTGCTTGATCCCAGAAACCCACCCTCAATGTTTGGCAGAATATATTCATAGTGCAGTAGCACTTTTTTTTATTTGTTTTTTTTTTCTCTCTGCTGTTAAATTGGATAACGTATTGTAGAGATGATGTTACAAATAAATTTTTTGCATCAAACATTTCACTGTTTGCAATTTTTCCACCTGATGCTTTCTCTCTGTTGTGTTCTTTTTCAGAAGTGCTTAGAAGTGTTCCATTGTTGGGAGAGAGGAGATAGAGGAGATGGAGGAGATGGAAGAAGATAGCATAGAGATCGGACGACAAAGGAACGAGGAACGGCGCATGGAGCAGGCAATTTGTGCTCCCGGTCGATGTCCCGGTCAACCGGTGGAGGAGGCCAGTCGACCGGCGTGCACGGGTGTGCACAGGTTGGAGCGGTCGACCGGCCTCGGTCAACCGACCGAAGTGGGTTTGCTCTCGGGAAGGCGCGGTCGACCGGGCTGGTCGACCGTGGCATGGGTCGGTCGACCGGCCAGTCGACCGACAGACGCGGCTGGAGTTTCCTTTTAGGATTCGAATTCCTTTTCTGATTGGGATTGAATCCAACCTGAGTTTTCATAAATTCAGGGACTCTGTGGCTATAAATAGAGGCTAGAGGCCTCATGTATTGTATCCCTGAGAAAAACAAAGAATCTCTTGCCTCCCTCAAGTATTCCCTCTTGTAATAGTTGTATTGATTGTTGAATCAATAAGATCTCTCTCCCTTGCCCCGAGGACGTAGGCACGTTTGCCGAACCTCGTTAAATTTGTGCGTTGATTGCTTTTCTCTATTGGTGGTTGTTCCTGCTGCGTTGATTGTTTCTCCGGCTGAATCGATTCTCCGCCAGGTGGGCAGATTCCTCAAGATCAAGTGGTGGTTGTTGTGTCTCTTCTTCCTCGAACCGCTGAGCACAACGAGTGGTGTCAGGGGCACAACAAGTGGTATCAGAGCTTCCCAGGTTCGACGTGGGATCATCCTTTGATTCAAAGGCATCTGTTGCTGATTGACAGAGATCGTGTGTCGATATCGGATCAGAGTTGGGACTGCTTGTGGGATCGTGTGTCGATCTTAGAACAGCGTGTGAAGATTGCTCGAGGAATCAAATTGGTGGAATAGATTGCTTTGAAAACTCGTCGAGGGTTTCACGTGGAGGTAAAGATCTAATCTTTATCTAGTTTATTTTATCTAACTCCGTTTGTTTCCGCATTGGTTTGAGGAATCAGTTGAGAAGATGGCTGGAGAAAGCACATCGGTGAAATCCATGTATCCACATCCAAGGATTGATGTGGTGAAGTTCAACGGGACGAACAACTTTGGTATGTGGAGGTGTGAGATTATGGATGCGCTGACGGCATCAAACCTCGAAGACACTCTACGGTTGGAGAAGAAGCGCGCATCAACGACGGAAGAAGATTGGGACAAGATGAACCGTTCGGCGTGTGGCTTGATCAGGTCTTGTTTGACACAAGACATCAAGTATCAGGTGTTGCATGAGACATCTGCGAGGCAGCTGTGGAAGATCCTGAAAAGAAGTATCTGACGAAGAGCATAGAATGGCGATTGCAGTTGAAGAGCAAGCTCTATGGGTTTCAGATGCAAAGAGGATGCTCCGTCAATGAGCACTTGAACCGCTACGCGAAGCTTCTTACGGATCTAGTTAATGTGGATGTGGAGACTAGTGAAGAGGATAAGGCGGTAATTCTTTTGAACTTTCTTCCTAGGAAAGAGTATGAAGCCTTACTCTTACTTTTCTCAATGGGAGACAATCCCTTAACTACGATGAGGTGTCTGCTGCACTTGTGAGTTATGAAGTAAGGAGACAGGACCGACTGTCTTCTTCGGGAAGCACAACAGCAGAGGCATTGGAGGTAAGAGGCAGAAGTTCCAATAGGAAAGGAAGAGACGATCGGGGGAGATCAAAGTCCAGATCAGACTTCAGAAATCTAAAGAAGAATCAGTGTGCCTGTGCAAGGAACTAGGACGCTGGAAAGCTGAATGCCCAAAGGCCAAAGGTAAGAAGGTGGAGTCTAAGACTGAGGCAAATCTTATAAAGGTGGTCAGTACTCAAGGCAGTACCTCACAGGCAGATGGATCAGACTCGGACTCATCGGTATTCTCTCTCTCTGTTACTACCCCTACTGTTTGTAACTCAGATAATGCTGAGTGGATTTTGGATAGCGGAGCCACCTATCATGTGTGCCCGAACAGGGCCTGATTTTCTAGCTTTGAGAAGCTGGATGGATGTTACACGATCATGGGGGATGACCATCCGTGTAATATAGAAGGGATGGGTACAGTCCGTATCAAGATGGATGATGGGATAGTATGAGAATTGAAGGAGGTGAGGTATGTACCTCAACTCAAAAGGAGTCTTATCTTTGTTGGCGCTTTAGAAGCATTGGGTCTGGTGATATCTGTTCGATATGGTGTTCTCAAGATAATCAAAGGCTCGATGGTGGTAATGAAGGGCGTCCGCCGGGACAATCTCTACTACTTGAAGGGTAGTACGGTTACAGGTCAGGTGGAGACTTCTAGTTCTTCAGATGATAGTTGCAAGAAGGTCTGGCAGGTAAAGGTCGAACAGGAAAGAGAAAAGTCTTTGCAAGCTCGGCAAAGAAGGGATCATTGGAAGGTGCTGCTACCTGCAACTTGGGAGGTGAACACAGCGTTCTGGACAAGAAGAAGGTAAAATTCAGCTCTAGTATTCACCGCTCAGAAGGTCTTCTTGATTGTGTTCACGTAAGCATTTGGGGACCTATTAAGACTGCATCGCTTGGAGGTCACAGGTACTTTGTCTCTTTTGTTGATAGTTTATCTAGGCATTGTTGGATATATCCCATGAGACAAAGGAGTGAAGCCCTAGATATGTTGGTGAAGTGGAGAGGAAAAATGGAGAAGCAGATTGGTAGGAAGATCAAGGAGCTACAGATTGGTAATGTTGGAAAAGACATGAACCAATTCCTACGGTTTGGCCAGAACACCAGTATTGCTACTCACTTCACAAAAGGTATAAATGGGTTGGCTAAGGAGGCAAACCGTTCCTTGCTGGAGAAGGTTCGGTGTTGTTGTCTAATGCAGGATTAGACAAATCGTTTTGGGCTGAGGCGATTGTGTGTGCTAGCCATCTCATGAATAGATCGACTGCGATAGGAGGTAAAGCTCCATTGGAAATTTGGTCTGGAAAAGCTGCTCAAGATCATGATTTGCTGCGGGAATTTGAAAGTCCGACCTACTTCAGTGCCAAGAATGGCAAGGTGAATCCGCGAGCAAAGAAGTTTGTGTTTTGGGTGTCAAAAGGAATGGCTACAGGTTGTGGGACCCCGAAAACAAGAAGATCATGGTGAGTAGGCATGTTACATTTGGAGAGACTTCAGTGTTGAAGTCCACCGTCTCTCAGCAAGTGGAGAGGACGGAGACCAAGGAAGTATCGCAGCGGGTGGAGGTTGATGCTACTTCACCATCTCCAATTGGTTCGGCATTAGAAAAGACTTCACCGGATGTGACACCGGGTGGAGATCATGTAGCCAGGGTGATGCTGAATAGGTTGAAGACATTGTTGAGGATGTCGAGTTGTTTGCAGCCATTGGAACCAAGGTAAAACCCTGCTTGTGGGTAAAGAAGCATGAATCTCAAGCCTGTGATCCCGACAAGCTCAAGTTGAAGGATGTTGTTCTCCATGATGGTCATGAGGAGGTTCATATGACTCAGCCAGATAGGTTCGCTGCTGCAGATTCAGGTACAAGTGCTTGAGCTTGATGGAGCTCATTTAAATGAACTACGGTTGGCTTGATCCTTTGGGCAAGGTACGTAGGCAGCCGTAAAGGCGCAGCCATTTGGTGATGCAACCCGTATGAAGCTGTTTGGGTTCTCGAGAAGCTGATTGGAACTTCACGTAGAGGTGAAGAGTTGTGGCCGATTGGAGTTTCACGTAGAGGTGGAGAGACTTCACATAGAGGTGAAGTGTTATGGCCAGTTGGACTTCACGTAGAGGTGAGGTATTGTGATCTCGATGAACAGGTTGATCTTCTGGTGAGAAGATGTTGAGCTACATAAGGAGTAGTGTGCATCCAGTTGAAGCCGATGATGATGTTCGGTGTGCTCTACGCAGACTTGGTTGGACCGTCAGCTGAAGACATGTAGACTAGATAGAGCTAGTCAGTTGGAGAGTCAGTGTTGGCTCATGATGAGTTCTTCATGAGGTCGTGGAGTTGCGGAGTAGGAGCCACGCTCGGTGTTCGGCATGTATGAAAGTTCTCCTAAGGTGAAGTATTGGGAAGGCATGTGTGGTGCATTCCAGTGGATAGCTGAGCTACAGATTCCTCGCCGAGATCGTGTGTCGATTTCGTTCGGTGCGCGCAAGCCGAGATCGTGTGTCGATTTCGCCGAGATCGTGTGTCGATTTCGCCAGGTGATAGACTGGGGTACGTTGGAGATCGGCTCAGATTTTGAAAAATCTTCACCGAGGTGGAGAATTGTTGGGAGAGAGGAGATAGAGGAGATGGAGGAGATGGAAGAAGATAGCACAGAGATCGGACGACAAACGAACGAGGAACGGCGCATGGAGCAGGCAATTTGTGCTCCCGGTCGATGTCCTGGTCGATCGGTGGAGGAGGCCGGTCGACCAGCGTGCACGGGTGTGCACAGGTTGGAGCGGTCGACCGACCTCGGTCGACCGACCTCGGTCGACCGACTGAAGTGGTTTGCTCTCGGGAAGGCGCGTCGATCGGGCCGGTTGACCGTGGCATAGGTCGGTCGACCGGCCGGTCAACCGACAGACGCGGCTGGAGTTTCTTTTAGGATTCGAATTCCTTTTCTGATTGGGATTGAATCCAACCTGAGTTTTCATAAATTCAGGGACTCTGTGGCTATAAATAGAGGCTAGAGGCCTCATGTATTGTATCCCTGAGAAAAACAAAGAATCCCTTGCCTCCCTCAAGTATCCCCTCTTGTAATAGTTGTATTGATTGTTGAATCAATAAGATCTCTCTCCCTTACCCCGAGGACGTAGGCACGTTCCAGGTGGGGGGATTCCTCAAGATCAAGTGGTGATTATTGTGTCTCTTCTTCCGCGAACCGCTGCGCACAACGAGTGGTGTCGGGGCACAACACCCATTTTGTGATGTATTGCTGAAAAACACACTAGCTATATATATGTTATATTTTTACTGTTTCATGACCTTTTTCATCTTGTTTAACTTTATCGGAAAATGTTGCTTGGCAATGATGCATGTGGATGGAAAATAGATGCATTCTCTTGTATCACTGCACTTCCAAGCTTCGTACAAGTGAATGTTTAGTGTTTGGCCCCACATGGGCAAGTTGTTCATGGCAATAGTTTGGTTTTTCTCTGAAACTTCAGAAATTAGCTTTGAGGTAAATTGTACATCTGGACTAATACCTCAGCTAAGTTAGATTTTAATTATCTCATGAAGGCTTTACAAGTCATTATTCTTCTTTGTTTGAGGATTTTGCAAGTATACCAACTTTAATCATTCATTGTTTCTTCTTTTTGCTGCATTCAAATGACCTTGTTTCACCTTATAGTGGAACTAGCAAGTTAGCTTTCTAACAGAGCCAATATGCCTATCCTTCTACCTTCCCTTATGGGGCCTAAAGAGAGTAATTTGGGCCCTATTTTCTCTGCGCTCTATTCAAACTATACATAATTTTTTTTTTCAATAAAGTTGTCAGGCGACAGGAATTAATAGGTGCACCGGGACATCCCAGCTATTCTGGCACCTCCTTAGCGCCCTTATCATCTAACCCATCTCCAACATATTATTAATATCAAATAAAAAGAAGTACATAAGAGTTTATCCAAATGAAAATCAACAAAATCTAGAACTAGCTCTACTACAAACATCATAAAAAACAAAAGAAGAACAAAAAGCTGGAGCAGCTCATTATCAAGTAGGAGCGACAATGCTAAGAGCCCAGACGCCACACGGTCATAATCTGCTTCCCTAACTTCTTTCACCTGATAGTGAGGAGGTAGTTACCCAGCGCTGGTAATGTGCCTGTTCTTGCTGCTTGACTGTTTGTACAGGACGGTTTACACCAGGATAAGTGGCATATAATTATGCTTAACACTGTAGTTTGGACCATGATGATCCAGAATGTACCCTGATGTTTATGTGTTTTTATCCCTAGATGGAATCTCTTATGTTCCCCCATGTTGCTGGTCACAGTGCTATGGCAGTAGCAATATCTGTCTTGCAATTTGTTGGTTTTAGATGGTTCTCTCATTTAATGTGTTTGATTTTTCCTAGTTCAATCAAGTTTTGAATATAGAGTTGAACCAGATATGTAAGATATGGCAGCTTCTGATTTATTTTCAAATCGGATTTGCCTTTATCTTTACTCACGGAAATTTCTCCTAAAAGCATCTGTATTTTCCCCCAGGTGTTTTATCGTTTAGGTGAAACGACACTTCTCACAGAAGAAATACCACACCGTTATTCAGGATGGTGGCCCTGGATAATGTTCTCCCAGGTCTTGCTTTGAATCATCTTTGTAGTTGAAGTAGAAGGGTGCTGCAGTTTGATCTTTACAACTTTCTTTCTGTTAACCATTCTGTTGTGGTACAAGTACTGCTGGACGAGATTAAATCTCAGCTGATGGTCTTCAGAAGCTAGTTCATTCCCTTTCCTATGTGTAAGCTTGACAACAGTCCATGCTACAATATCTTGTTTCGGCAAGAACATCGAAATGGTGTTAATGATAATTTTTCTCTATTGATGCAGCTACCAGAGGAGCACAACCGCGATATCCACAGGTGAACTAACATAGCTTTAATCTTCTAATATATACTGCATTATATTATTTAGCTCACCACAAAATGCTTATGTCCAGCTTTCTTTTATTGTCCAGTTGCTCCATGTTCTTCTGTTGAAGCACCAGTTGCTTCTTTTTCGCAGCTGACCCTCTTTGTGTAAATGGCTTTGCTTTGATGTTCAAACTCCTACAGCTAGTCAAGTACAGGTTCAAGGGCACCCAAATTTTAGAAAGGTTAGCAGTTACTGTACATGAAGTTAGGTGGTAGTCTGCCTGCAAATACTCTCTACTTCGTCTTGAAGTTACGGTCACTTGTATGAATATGAATGATCCTTGAAATACTGCTATCATCTTTTTGTTTATGTTCTCTGTTGTGAAGTTGTTACGTACTTGCAATTGCGCTATTTGATTGTTTAGAGATTCTAACGCCAGTGTTGGGTGCTCAAAATTTGCTAGTTGACCGTCAGGCCTACTGTTATCTGAAACTTGAGTGCTACTTGTGTCATTATCAAAATCTAGCAGCAAAGAACTCAATTTGTTAATGAAACGTTTAGAACAGAAATAATTTGTGAAGCAAGCACATAACAAAAGAAACTTTAACAGCGAAGAAATCAAAAAAAGTACAATGGAGCTGTGGTTGATTATAGAAGTGTAATTCTATAGCAACAAGAGAGAGTGCCCATGAGTTAACTCTCATTATTTTAACAAACCTCATGTATGACATTTGGATAAAAAGAAGAGGGAAATGTACTCATCATCCGCCTTCAACAGTTTTTGAATCCTTATAATTTAAAAGAACTTACATCTTCACCAGCACTTTTATTCACCCCAAAAAAGACCTATAGGAGCTTCCTGTCATCATCGCCATGAAAGAGTACAGATCTTCCATACAACTGCCGGCCTCAGATCAGATAATTTAGCCGCAGACAAAAAAGAGCGGGACGAGACAAGAGGCAACTAGTCCGAAATGGATGAAAAATGAGAAGAGATGAATGCTTAATCAGTGTGGTTTTCTGGAGAATCTGAAGAAGGCGAAGTGTTTGTCGATGCCGAGGTGTCTTGTATCAGGGGGGGTCGTCAATGTGCACATCGTTGTTGTTGTCACCGTCCACCTTTGCTTCCTTGTTGTTCGTCTCCCCAGATTTCTTGAGCCGGTCAGGAGGTGATTTCAATGTTTTGGCAAGTGAAGTCTCTGTTGCCGATCCCCATGTCACTTGCAGCGAATTCCTCTGGTTCGGGAGGAAGAGAGCTGATGGGTCCGGAACAGAGAGAGTAGGAACTGCGTAGTTGTAGAATCCCATCAGAGGGTGATCAAACTTGCAAGATGCACCGTATCTGCAGCTCCCATACATACTGTAGAACGTGCAGATGTCATGACCCTTTCCAATCAAACCATGAACGAGGCGAGAAAAGCAGTCAGAAATTGATCGCGATGAATGAAGAACAGACAAAATAAGTTGTTTCCTTGCTTACTGGTCTCATAGGAAGCCCAAAGGGTCCAATGGTAACAGGACTGTCCGAATACCTCTCTTTCGGGTGATGGTACTTGCAAGTTGTTCCATACTTGCAGCCCCCAGTTTTCATGTAGTATTGGCATTCAGGTTGATCTGGTCTCTCCGGGAGATTCATTGCGGTGCCTGAACCTGATTGTGCATGAAATTTGCTGTTGGGGATCTGTGTGAGTCCAACGACATCGGTAGATGGAAGTTGGCCCACAGAGCCCTGGTAAACATAGAAAGCTTACTCAAAACTTATTATTCATAAAAAAGGCGCATAGTAATACCTTAAAGACGAAATGAACCAAGCTTGAATTTTTTTTTTTTTAATCTGCTTGCTTGAGAACAGATTTTAGAAAGCACATCTTCATGGTTACATTTTATCTTTTATAATTTTTGTTATGGCCAGTTCACATTTGACTAACAAGTCCAAATCTGCTCATAAGATCATAAACTGCTTGTAGGATATCCAAATCATTTCAGAATGAAATGCCACCATGAAAATAAATAGCCACATTTTATACAGGGACAAACCAAGATTAAAAAGATAATTTGGGGTACGGACACTAATACATGAGGTAAGACATTCACACTGTCAACTCAAAAAATTGATTCATTTATGACAGGAACAACAAAATATATAGGGAGAGTTATTACAAGCTATCTCAATCTGGTGTAAAATTTGCAAACAATGTCTAGGTAGATTGCATGATGAATTATTTCATATAATGATAAACAATATTATATTTCTTAATTTTGTGAAGAAAATATTAAGATGAACATTTTTATGATATAACTTCTCACACATGATAAAAAACACGGAATTTTTATGAAGCCTAGCAGCAATTTGGACTATGGAGAAAAGTTTAGGGGAAACTTTGAACTAGAAATTAATAAAACAAGAAAAGATTATATGAAAAGGTGGAATTTTTATAACCATAGAAAGATAACGAGGGACCTGTTAAAATACATGGCCGACCAATTCCACAGTACAACTGATTTGTTATTTGCGATTCACAGTAGAAAACGAATGGTGAGACAGATGGAAATATATTTAGTAATATCAGAACAGATAAATAAAATGGAGAGATTCATTTCAGATATTATGTTCAGAGACTTAAGGAGAAAAAATTTTCTTGAAAAAGACTCGAGGAAAAAAAATTACAGAAAGGAAGCAGATATGTGTAAGTAATGGCTATATAATTTTCAAATACTGCGCAATAAATAGCGGCACAATAAAAGACAAAGAAAAGTTGGATGAGAATGTAGAAATGTAAAATGTGATTAACTAGGAAGAGTATGATGGGAAATTTGTGTCGCAACGAAGCAGCAGCAGCTTGTGACAAGGTGATGGAGGAACAAATAAGATGTATGTGCATGTAGACGACTAGCAGGGCTACCGAAATCCCAGCAGGAGTGCATATTTGAATTAAGAGGTTCAAAAAGAGAAGAAAACAATCAAAATATAACACGGACTTCATAAGCTGATGTTAGCTGATAGTTCTGCTTATGGTGACGTGTTCACATGGCCACAAAATCCATTACTCTCATAATCCCAAACAAAGCTTTATAACCATTATTATATTTTACTTCCACGTAAGCATACCATAATTAACATTGAAGCCTAGTGACAAAACTCTCCAAACTAATAAAACAATAATCAATCACTCCCTGTTTTCATTTAAACTTCTCCCCAGTTCATATCTTGATTAGATGATAAAACACTGTGCTCAGTTTGCAAATATTTCAAAAAAATTTCCATAATATTTTGACTTCTTTTGGAGCATGAGAACTCATCAAGATGTTTTCAATCTCTCTCTAGGCAAAACTATTTTTCAAGTATTTCACATTAACAGCTTCCTGAATTCCACATATCAAGACTAGCGCCACGGGGTGATGGTGATTTTGGGTGGGTGTATGCAGGTGTGGCTAAACGAGAGTGGTTGGTCTCTCTCTCTCTCTCTCTCTCTCTCTCTCTCTCTCTCTCTCTCTCTTCCTTCTTTATTGCATGTGTTTTTATTTTGGGTGGTGATTCTGGAAGTCTCGCTGTCTCAGGCCTTCAGGCACACATCCCATCTAACATCCCCTCACCTTCCCCTCTCTCATATGATATGTTTCCCACTCTGCCCTATCTCAGCCTCTCAGGTGCCACTTCCCCACTCTAAAGAGATGACCCCCTCTCACCAACTTCGAGCCACAGGTTCTACTAATTGCGGCCAAGTATCATGCTTAGCCACTTTAGATATTCCAAGTCAGCAATAGGTTCTTGCAAGAAAGTGGAAATATGATACAGAACGAGGTTTGTTCCCCCCCAGAACCACATGTCTTTCACAGAAAAGGACCCAACATGAGGCATCCTAGTGTTGTCACTGAAGGAAGTAAACCCTAGTAGACGGACATTTCATTTGTAAAGGGCTCTCAACTCTCTAGGATACAAATTGGAACTCGATGGGAGTGCTATTCATTATAGTTAATATATGGGGCATGAACCATCAGAAAGAAAAAACTTTAGATGCCCCTTAAATAAAATAAATCATCTCCTTGGGAACTTAAGGAAACATATCTAGTCCACAATATAGTAATTAGGGAAAGGGTGAGAAACCTTGGGTGTCCCTGATTGATATCATTCATCTTCTTTCTTGGGATTGCACCAAATGTCTAGTAATTATCACCTTCATTGCAACAAATTATATTCTTAACAGGTGTTTATTTTGTTGATTTTTACTTGGGAGTATGTCTTGTATTGATATTGTTCTCTTATATCTTCGACTACCACTCACTTATCTGCATATTTTCCTTTCATTTGGATTATGTTGAAAACCCACATAACAAAGGATAATGACAGCCACATCAGTGAGTATAGGTGAGGGAAGGCATACCTTGGGCGAAAATCGACAGTCTAAATTATTGGCAGGGCCAACAGATTTTCCCATTCGCCTACCTCCAAGGTACCCAAGTTCCACTATATCAAACTCCACGGGTTCTCAATGATTTCTGCATTGACCCAAAACTGCAAGCATGGACTTCAAAGTTTGAAGAAACCTCTGTTTAATTGATCTTTTATCACTAACATTTTCAATCTCAGATCATCGAACCGTGCGACTTTAGGGAGGATAAATGCCAATGCAACGCAGTACATGAACCCCGACATGGAATACACACCCAACATGTCATTTGTTAAACCTCAGTGCATGGGGAAAGAGTTGGGGATCTTTGGCCAAGTAGTCTTCACAATGCATCTTTTGTAGTTTGTGTCCCTGAAAATCCAAGGTGTCTACCCTAACTTTCAAAAATCCATGGTAGGAAAGTTAACCTCATAGCTAAATCCCATTAAACATGCAAGTATATCCTGACTGTGTAAGAGGCTCATTAATAGGTCAAACATCAATTTATTGGACATGTTCTCATGCCTCCACTATTTTTCAAATAGTGAATCACTTGCAAACTAAAAACTGACAAACTTGTCCTCAGTTTAGTTCTCAAGTTTGTTATGACTGTTAACTAAAACTAAGGATTGACAAGATGGTGTTCCACCCAGGTATCGTTAGAAAAGTTGAATTGAGGAGGTTCAGGTTAGAGGAGCAATAGGTCACCTCTTGCTGCTATTCCACATGAACGATTTTGTTTATACAACATATACTTGACAATGAAACCATTGTTTCCCACAATATTTTTTGTATCCTCATCCAAATTCCCAAATGGGAGAACTCATAATTAGATAAACAGTATAGATACATGTCGACGTGTCAGAACCGTCAGCTCCCTACTTTACTATCTCTCTCTCACTTTATCCCTTTCTCTCATCCTCTTTCTTCCTGCCTTTGACTTTATTTCTTTTCCACTTCTATATCACAATTGTGATTATGGATATTGTTATGACAAACCGGGCCCTGGGATGACAAACAAGTTTCTGACTCAAAAACCTAAAGCTGATAGGTAGACGTCTAATTTTTCATTTGTCCCTTCACTTTTTATTTAACCATCAATGTGGGATTATTCTTAATCACACATGACCTCAAAAGGTCTCCTCTTCCATGTGTGATAGGTCCACAAGGATACGCGAGCCAATGATCCTAACATAAGGGGCAACATAAACAATCTGACATATAGGTAAACTCAGTCTTTGAGCCTCCAACACACGTGAGTACACATTTAGTACTGTCAGACCACACATCGGATCTCAACTCCCCCTTGAGCCACATCTTGGGCTATGCTACCAATTGTTACAACAAACCAACCCTTGAGACAAATAAATGAAGACACAATAGGCATTGACAATTTGACACATATGCTAACCCCAAAATTTAACTTGATAGGTGAGTCCTCAACTTTCTATTCTTGTCCTTTACTCAAAATTTCAATGTGGAATTATTCTTAATCACACATGACCTAAACAAATCTCTCCACCCAACAATTCTAGTGATGTCATATAGCTCTTCAAAAAGACATGAACCAATATCATATCAAAACTGTCATATAATGAACAAGCAATACTATGTCTGTTCAAATCAATAGTAACAGTGAATATCAGATATAGAAAACAACAATAAAAATATGCTACATGTTATGATATACATGATGGTGATATTTTTAGAATATTGTGGTAGTGATGGAGGGAATGACCAACTTTGTTTCCCGATGAAAAAAAGGTCAAATGAAGATAGACATTGACATAAAATTTATATATTAAAAAATCCTAATGTTTTTTCTTTTAAAAAATCAAAACTCTCATGTACATAAAGATTCTGTAGCTGAAGAAATCATTTCTAACATGATGAATTTGTAAGTGCTACACCTGACAAGAACAATAAATTAGGAGACATTTAAAGATAAATGGTATGCTTACAGAGTCGACACTCATTAATTTATGATCACAATGATTTTCCAAATCCCAAGAATGATCAAAACAGACCATGACTATAACTCAATTGCAAGGATAAGGAAAGTATCAGGCATAATTATGGCTATGAAATAGCATTATGAGTGACCATGAAAGCTTTTACTGATTCTACACTTATGGAACCATTGATCAACATCAGTCATCATGATCTTATGTAGATTTGAAGTTCAATTAAAGGAAACTAGCTGACCGTGTAAGTGCTCCACCCTGCTGCACTGGCATAGCACCCGGGGAAGATGGAAGAATAACAGGCATATAAGCTGGGAGACCTGCATTCTGGACTTGATAAGTAAGGTCTTGCTAAAGGCCATGTTGGAAGCCCTCCAATTAAGGGGAGATTTGATGGAGGTGCCACAGAAGAGCCTGTGGATCCATAGGCAGATGGTCCTGTGGCAGGATATACAGCTCCTAGTGCAGCAGGCTGTGGATGGTTGAATTTGCAGGCAACTCCAAACTTACAAGATCCAGTTCTCAGTAATATGGACATGATTTTTCATCCTGTGAAGCAAGAATAGAAATAAAATACTGCCAACAAGCCCCATCACACAGCTCAAGGGGAAAACAAACTCAGTGTGACATCCATTCAAAGCAATATCCGAGAAGTAGTTGGACGCATATGGAGACCCTGAAACTGAAAAAATGGAGAAAACCTAAATTGCTACCTGCCGCATGGGAAGCCCCAGAATGTTCAGCGGAGCAGGTCGGGCATCGTGTCTGTCACGCGGATGATGATATTTGCATGATGCTCCAAATTACAGGTTCTTGTCTTCAGAAAGTACTGCAAGAGTAAGGGGCATAATGCATTGGGAGATTATTATACAGATCCAAGCATTTCTGAAGCATTTTAGTACAAAGTACAAGAGACGTATGGAATCAAGCAAGAGAAGATAAAGTAACAGACCAAAATCAGTGTGTTTTGATTTTGAAACCCTCAAGGCACATCAATGTCAAAAATGAATAAGGCACGATATACAGGTTCAATTTTCAAGTTCCGAGAAATACGAAATAGATTTATAGATATAGGTACTTTATAGTAATTAATACTCTGAAAAATAGATAAGATCAACAGATTATATTTTAATAGTTATGGGGGTAGATACATAAAATCGAATAGATTAACTATTGTGGAAAGTCTTTCTTTTTCTTTCCCTGCAACACGGGCTAACTGTATCCAAAAAACCTGAGCTCCCTTCAAATAATACCCAGATTTCCTGACTCAAACAAAATGAACATAGAAGAGAGAAACTCAGAAACATGATTAGAATCTAGTAGAAACTATGAAATTATGAAAAAAGACATTAAAGAGATGAAAAGAAAGTAGTGTATTCCTGGACGTTGCAGAAGACTGCGACAAATGTCTCAGGAACTTTCTGACCCCACCCTTTCAATAACTTGTAACTCTCCAAGTGAATGTTAAAGGACGGAGTACTAGACTGCTAGACTCAATATCTTTGACATGATTCAAGGCAAAGGGAAAACCCCACAGGAAAGGAAGAAGTGTTGACCTGGAAGTTGCAAAGAACTGCAACAAGAGTTTCAGGAACCATCTTACCCACTCTTTTAATAACTCATAACTCTCCAGGTGAATGTTAACAGTTAACAGATTGATAACTAGACAGCTATACTCACTCTCCTCGACATGATTCAAGACAAAGGGGAAAACCCACAGGCAAGGAAGTTCTTTAATACTGCACAGGAATCCTGAAGGAATCACTAGACATAGTGTCGAACTTTTCAATGGAAGCCGCAAAACTTTCTCAATGGAACACGCACAGAAAATTTACAAACGGTTCCTAAGATCCTAGAAGCCCATACCAAATCTATTGGAACACTATGCAAGCAAATCGCCTTATCATGTTATGCGATGTCAAGGGCATGAGCATTTGTCAGTCGTTTGGTGAAGAGGCATAAATCTTTTTCATGTATCTTCAATGAGAAAGGGAGGAGAGGTCAGAGAGCAGAGAACTTAAACTACCTGCTTATCTCTCCAACTACAAGAAACCAACCACAATGAAGATAGCTACAAAAGGTAAAACAATAAGCAACGGGAAAACCCCAAGGACAACTAGCAACTTCATTGGTTCCTTGTTGAAACTGCACCAGATAGTTGCACAAGCTTCCTAATAGCCCAAAAACTCAGAGTCACGCCAAAGACAATTTCATTGGCACACTGAAAACATGCTCGCTGCAGATGGTAACAAGTTTTAAGAAAAAGGAAATGTGAAAGAAAAACAAAATTCAATCACATGTCAATTGAAAAATTAAAGAAGCATAAGATCCTACAAATGAGGAGCGGCATTAATCCCCCTATCGTTATTCCAAGACGATAAAGCCTGTTGTTCCTAAAGGAGGCAAAATTCGTTATCGTGCAAGATCCTAGAAATGAAGAGAGGTATAATGTCTCAAATTTACAGTTTTTCAGGTCTTCTCACAATTAAAATTCAAAATCTATTAAGATTCCATCATTGTTCACATAACAGATTAATTTGATGGCTCAATCATCCCCAGAATTGCTAGCTGCAAATAAATTTTCTCTGCCTCAACTTTAATAAGATTAAGGGATTCTAGACATGCACCCCCAAATTCTATATTTAGAATTTAACCCCTCAAATCATGTGTATTGTTGGTATACCCTCCAAATCATTTCAATCATAAAAACGTACCCTTCATGTTAACATATGTTATATTTGGAACAGAATATGACCAAAGAATCATTTATACCCCAAGTTGATCGCTCGCACAAAAGAAAAAGAAAAGGAAAGCCCATTCTCTTTCCTCCAGCCCCAAACCTCTCTCTCTCCCCAATCACCGCCGCCGCCACCATGCCGCCGCCGCCAGCTCAATTGCTCCTCCTCTTCCTTTCTTGATCTCGTTGTTGACGACAACCACATATCCCACCACATCCTCTCTCTCTCTCTCTCTCTCTCTCTCTCTCTCTCTCTCTCGTTGCCAATGACAAACCACATCATACACCTCCTCAAACCACCAACACCTCCTCCAAAAATAGCCTCAACATCACGAGACAATAAAAATAGAAGAACTGAAAGTGAAAGGAAAAATACATGGATGCGACCTATGGGATCAAGGAATGATATCAGAATTGTTGGACCTAGTGTTGAGCAAGGAGAAGGTTGAGAATATCAAGAGGGTTCTTGAATATTAATTCCATGTTCCAAATAGATGGATGACCCATTTCCATGAAACAAATTCTGGTCACTCTAAAAAGGACTTGTAAATTGTTTCACCAGTATCAATGTAAGAATGGGAATGAAGATGAATAAAGGGGATGGGTATTTTTCTAGTGATAAAGGAGGTTCAAAGATGGTTCAGAGTCGGGAACAGCAAAAACAAGGGTAATGTTGGAATTTTTTTTAAAATATATAGCGCTTAACAGTAAAAATCAGAATATTCTTTTTTTATTCCATTAAACTAACATAGGGGGTAACTTAACTAGGTTTTAGATGATACAGGGGTATACGAGTAGTAAGTACACAAGTAATACACATGATTTGTATATTTCTAAATACAGAAGATTTGAGGGTACATATCTATAAAATTCCATGGAGCAGATAGATGAAAAAGCGATGAACTTCAAGCAGATCTGGAATTCCATGAAGATTAGGAAATCACTTCTTCGTAGTTCTAAATAGATCCTCGATTTGGTGGTAGGACCTACGGCATGATATAAAAATGGAAGGTAGAGGTGAGGTAAGTACTTTGAATGGCAAAGAGAGGCGGCTCGATAAGGAAGGAACGGTCAATCGTCAAGTCAAGAATGACTTCTTTGTTGGTGAAACGATGGGGAAAAGATTATTCACTATTCCAATAAATAATCTAGAGCACTGTTCAAACCTCCAAGGACCGAATAACAGGCTTTATCATTAGATACCATCTCGTCTTCAAGTGTTAGGATCTCTATCATCCAAATGGTTCACATTTTACTAAAAGCTACACAATGGTGGCCTCAAATAGCAACTCTGTAGCCACGCAAATTATGGTACCCCCTCCTTTTCTGAAGTATGATGGCACCTTCAAACATATTGAGGTATTTAATTGTGCTCTGATTTAGTCAAGTTTGAACCCTTTTGCACCTTCCGGTGACCTTCCTATTGAAACTTAGAGATAAATATTTACATGCCCAAACATCATTAGTAGTTAGTGATCACTGTTGATAACTGAAGGTCATTAAAACTAAACTTCTATGTTATAAACAAACACTTAGTCACTAATAAGAGGCACCATGCACCTTAGATATGTTAGAACTCGCTCAGAGTAACAAGCTCATTTGATGGTGAGTAAGAGAAAAACGAACAATCACAAATAAAAAGATTTATGTGGTTCGGCAATTTACCTATGTCCACATGGAGAGGTGAGGAGTTTTATTAACTTTAAGAAGGGAACTACAAGAAATATTGTTTTCTCTTGGAGATCTCTCACACAAGAGTACAAGCTTTGCCTTGAGGAATTTGCTTCTCTTTGGACAATTTCAATACTCTCTCCAAGGGGGTATATATAGCTTCTTCACCTCCTAATCTTAATGGGAGTTCTTATCCTAACTGCCATCAGCGTTAATCTCCACCGTACATTGTCTTGATACCCTCCAAGTCTGGCCTTTGTTTTAATTCCAACTTGAATCCAATTCTGAGTCTGAGTCCGGATTAAATTATGTCTTTGATTCTGTATTTGCGTCTAACTCGAAAACCGAGTAGCACTAGGGAGATGATCACATCGAATTCAACTATCATTCACTTGCATGAAATCATTTTGACTTTGGTCAAATTCCTTGTAGTTGATTCCATGTGGGATATTCCTTATTGGATTTGGATTACCTTGTGTTCTCTCTTGACAATTCCATGAGTGCTGCCGAAATGAGCATTGGAATATCCAATCAAAAAATTGATCTTTTCATGACATACACTGCAATGTATAATATTTTACCACAATCCTCTTCTTAACTTAACTTGTACGCAAGCCACTTTCTAACGAGATATCTTAAGTTAGTATGAACATACAGCTAATATAATAGAAAATGTTATATTATTCCTCAGTCTAGTGGTCAATTTATGTACTTATATTTTTGCTTAAAACATTAAAATAAAGTGGAAAAAAACAAAAAAAAAACAGTAATTTATGAACAAAACAATTAACAAGATTATAGTGTCTCGTGATCCAAAACCAATGTTTACATCTTATATACAAAACTTCGATATAACCCCAACAATTAGTGCAATCATTCAATTATAATTCAAAAGTCTTTGCGATCGGATATAAAGTCTTTCTTTGGAGGGTGGTTGAATTATCAATAGGAACAATGACTTCCACGTTCTTTTTGAGTAAATTAGTAGACATAACATATGGAGCTTGAAGTTTTCTCATGCATCTGTAGACATGATCACTGAGAATCGTCAAAGTATCTGCTTTAAATGGAAATGTATGGCCAGTCTTAGTCATCTGGTTTGCTGATATTGAAAATTAAGTCTACGGGCCTTTAGCCACACAACTAGCCAAGTGCAATGATGAGCAGCTAGGTTATGTCAACAGCCATCAGTAACTTGGTAATATTCTCCTCTATATCAGTATCTTGCAGACCCTTACTTTGCTAATTACTTGCAGACCCGTATCCCTGTGGACATTATCAACTCATCTTGGATGTCAACATACTCGATACTCTCAGCTACAAGCATTACTTTTATGGCAGTTGCTTCTTAGATAAGTGGTGATGAAAGCCATTGTTTGTTGCAATATCTTTCTCGATTGATTTACAGATCCCGAAGGCCAATGCAAGAAACATGAAAATTGAGTGCAAAGTATTTCTTCTGGTTTCATGCCACAGTTGAGGATTTCCGGCTTTGATGACTTCTTAGTTGATGGTGGTGCGAGTGTGGCCTACTACTAACAATGTTGGTAATAATGGTCTGGCTCAAGGGAAGTTGGTGGAGCTTATCAGTTTGGAATGACTTTCAATGTTATGCTTCCCTTTTGGGTGTTTTTTTCCTTCTATTGTTCTTTTTTTTTTTTTTTGAGTATTTGTTGCTTACTCTTTAGGTTTTTTGCACTGGGTTCATATTTGTCTTGATTGTAATCCTAGAACCCAAGTATTTTTCTTTTTGTGCATGTGCATGTGTGCGCGCGCGCTCGCGCCCACGCGTGCGCTCGCGCCCACGCGTGCGCATGTGTTCCTTCTTAACCATGAACAAGAACATACAAATGCTATCAGGTTAAAAGTGCTAGAATTAGTTATTCCATGAATGGGTGCTACGTTTTATTTATGTGTTTGCTTATATATTGAAAAACCATAATCTCATACATCTTTTTGTGACAGCAGCTCGGATAAATTATCTCATTGTAGCAAACACAACTATAATGGTTATCTGGCTTTTGCAGCTTTTTGGTACACCAAATACTCTTCAGATCTTCCTTATCTCACAAATTTCTTATAATTGGTGTGATTCAACTTGCTAACAATATATATTCCAAAGCTCTTAGACAAATGATTCCTATTCTATTGATCCTTTGTCATGGTAGCATCATTCTTCAACTTAGTAGCTTCGGTATATTGTAGCAGGTTTCTGCAACAATTCTGTCACATGACACATCTATTAAGACGTAGTATTTTGATGGTGAGCCCATTTAAAATTTTACAATTAATTTCATTCATCAATAGTGTTTTAATATAGTAGTTTACACTCTAAATGTGTCAAAGTGGTAAGCAGTGACTGTTATACTTTGTTTCTCCGGAGAGGTATAACTAAAATCTATTATGTGATTTTTCAGCCCAACACCGATCACGACAATTATGATTTGTGAATTGCCAGCTGATTCATACGGAGATAGAGTGTTTGTATTCTCGTTGAACCTTCCTGATATCTTCGCAGCAGCCACTATTTATGGGACCTAAATATCTGTGGCTCTCCTTCTTTCAGCACCATTGTTGCAGTGTTAGTAACACCCCTTTTCTTACATGACCTACCTTTCTTCTTTCCCTTCAAAGTTCTGCAGCTCTTCTCTTTTACAGATGAAAAAATTTCCATGATGTGAGCAGATATTTAAAATATAATTCACGGCATCTCCTTTAAAGTATAATGGCATGTCTAACATGTAACATAACTAATCTCTCAAATGCAACAAAATATAAGTTCAATAGATGGTGATAGTTTTAGATAAAACAACAGGATCTTCCATGGACGATGAGAAATCCACCTGCAAGATAGTAAGAGCATTCTCAAAGCATACAATCCATCCAATAACTCATTCAAACCATCACAACAGACATTTACCAATAGGGAAAATAAGCACATACTTTCAGTTGAATATAGAGCTTCTATGGCAACTCACTATATTCCTACTTCCAACTAAACCAATATATACACTTCTCAGACCATTATACTTAACAATGAGGTTCATTGTCTCAGATGGAAGGAATAAGACTATTGTGATCTACACTCATGATTGCAGAGACTAAATTAACTAAACTGATTGAAGATTGAGATGCTAAACAAAGCAGGCAGCTTTATCTGTTGATGTTATTAATTAAAGGAAGAAACAGTGCAGACGCACGCGATGTACCTGGCAATCAGGCTGGCCAACTCTTTCAGGCAGTTCCCCTCTGTCCTGAGTTCCCTATAGCAAACAAATACATCCAAATATCAATACATTCAACACATCAGTCCATTCTTTATTTGATCAACTGAGCAATTTAGCATAACTCCCTCACCTGCCCATTGTAATTTGGATGATTATAGCGGCAATTGCTCCCATACCCACAAAT
The DNA here is from genome assembly GCA_038442645.1 of Agave tequilana. NCBI lineage: Eukaryota > Viridiplantae > Streptophyta > Magnoliopsida > Asparagales > Asparagaceae > Agave > Agave tequilana. The sequence goes on from JAVJIF010021457.1 coordinate 41,986, forward strand.
CCCTGTCCTCAGATAGAATATGCAATCGGGCGCGCCGGGCCGATCCGGGTACGGGTTTTGATTTGAATCCAATCCCTCTTGATTGCCGTCCTGTACTTTCAACCTCCACATAGCCTCTACAGAAAAAATAGCCACTTTCAATCCATCACAACTTCCTGACCACTACTTCAGTTAGAAACTAGACTAAAAAAGGAACTTTTTCCCCCTTTCTTATTCACTGGATGATGACTTAAAGAGAAAGATTTTGATCAAAATAGGAAGCAAATAAGATATCAGCGGATCTAAATTAGAGAAAAAGAGCAACCTTCGAGATTGTCCGGCGATGCATTGGACGAGCTCGACACTGCATTGTTCTGAAAGTCTCTATGATCCGGCATCGATGATGTTTTCGCAACAAATCCCCGCTCCAAAAACCCCAATCCGACCAAACTAGGGCTCAGCGATCGATTTCCAGCTCAGATTCGATCAATCACGTCGCCGATCAGCTCGAATCGTCGGATTCCGGCAGCCACCAGCATTCAGAGATCAGAAACCAATGAGTCCCGAGCGAACTCCTCAGATCTCCAAGCCTCGATCGCTCGATCGATCGAGTTGCCTCGCTCTCCCTCCTCACTCTGAATTTAATGGGAAAGGAATTGGCAGCGGGGCTTTCTTTTCTTTTCTGTTTTTTCCCCTTCTGTTTCGAAAAATATTTATCTTTTTTCTCGACAGGGACAGTTCTTTCTTTTTTCCACGTAGAATCGATACTTTTGACGAGCCGAATTACTATATATAATATTTTAATTTCAGTTAATTAAGGATCTTAATTACTTGCGACTCCGATGTAATGAAAGATTAGTACTAAAGACGGGGGAGCGTACTATTTTCGTGATTATATTTAAAATTTACAATAAAATAAATTGGGAGGGAAAATACTGTAATTAATCAAGAGAGGGGAGAGGGCGTATCGCCATAATCGCGCGTGAAAGCGCTCGGGACTGCCGCTGGGTGACGTCAGTGTGGCGGGGCCCACTGAAGGGGATTGTACGGCCAGCGGGATGGGCTGTCGGGTTCGGACACTGGAGGAGGCGTTAAATTTGTGGTGACGTGTTGGCCTTTGAGTGGGGCCCACATCGTGGAAAGATCTGAGTGAGGATATCTTTCCCCACACGTGGCGGGTGCAGGGTGGCATGTCGGAGGGGGACGCGAGGCAGCCGATCTGGGGCAGGGGTTCACCCGGTCCACTTGTCGCCGGATTTGGGCGGAGCGCGTTCGGGTTGTTAGCGGGTACCTTTTATATCCAGAATCCGGAATCGTGGTGGGCTCGGCCTCTTCCCTTGGGCGGTACCCCTGTGATGGATTCGTGAGGCTGGGATTCTGCTTGAACGCGACATCTTACTGACCGCTCTTGGGTTTGGGTTGCACCGCACTAGGATCCAATATCTGCTTGACTTAAATTTAGTGGGTCAGTACATATTGAGAACAAGTAAATTTATCGATCTTTTTTTTCTTAAATAAAATAAGGCAGTTTTTCAAAAAAAAAAATACAATTTTGAAAAATAATTTGAAAAATCGATATCTCTCAAAATATTTTTAAAAACTGACCTCGACATGCCTCATCGACGGCGGGCGTTTCACCACGAGCGTGGTGCCCGCACGAGCGGGAAGTCGGCTTTTATTCGTCCGTGGTTGGCAACACCGGACTAAAATTTCTTTTTTTGTCCAAGTGTTCTTCGTTCGGGGTTGTCAATCCCTAACATAGCCATTTTATTTTTAGTTATGCCTCAAAGAGATTAATATTTTTTTTTTTGACATGTTTTTCTTTATATGTGGTTGTCAACCTCGAATAAAGAATTTTTTAGTTATTTTTCTTTGTCCAGGGTTGGCAACCCCGAACAAAGAAATTTAATTTTTTTTGTTATTTTTCTTTGTCCAGAGTTGGTGACCCCATACAATAATTTTTTTAAGTTTTTCTTTGTCCAGGGTTGGCAACCCTGGACAAAGTAATCATTTTTTTGACTTTTTTCTTTGTATTTGTTTGCTAACCCGGGTCATAGAACACTTGTAGAAAAATGGGTGGATCTTTGAACTCTTTATACGAGCATTTCTCCCATCTATCTCTCTCTCTCTCTCTCTCTCTCACATTTTCACATGCCCTAACCTTGACCCCTCTCACCACCGCTCACCCTCATTGCCTGCTCTTGATTGAACTCACTGCCGGTAAGTTTCCTTCTCCCTCTCTCCCTCAGTGCTCCCTCTCTCCGTGCCACGCCACCGCTGACCCCCTCTTTCCGTACCATCTCCACCGCTGACCCCCTCTCTCCGTGCCACCCCTATAACGTTTGGGCTATTTATTAACATGGATTAGTGCCTTAATTTTTAATTTGGATTTATAATGTGATAATTAATGTGGTGATCCTTCTAATTGGGATCTTAGTATGATTAATGAGATAACTAATTAATATTCTCTAATTTACTTATATGTAAGAGCTTTTGGTATATTTAGTGGATGAGTTTTTGTGTATATGTGCATGTATATTTACATATATACCTATATTGGCTGTGTACAAATATTATACTTAGCATGTATGTCACGTCCCGCTTCCCAGAATACATAGAAACGGAGTCCCGACGAGAGTCGGCGACGTGTATACGCGAAGAAAATATCTCATTTATCACGCTAAGCCTAAAGTAACCTGAGCAAGTTATATAATAACTATGAAGAATTAACATTATTGCAATATGACATATAAATTCCTACACAATGATAATCATGGATAAAAAAATGGAATGATATCTGAGTCCAATATATAGAGGATCAAGAAAATGACTGAAAATAAAAGGGACAAGAAGAATACCCTAGGCCAAACAGAGTAAACATCAGACTCCTCATAATACGTATGATCATCCCCACAAACCTGATCAGCAATAAAAATAAGCATAGACCTGGATGTGCAAATCCAGAGAGTCAGAACTCTCAATGAGTGTGTCAGAATAAATGGGAAGATCCATGTGCATATAATGTGAGGAATTACAATATAATAGTAAAGCAATCAGATCATCAAGAACGCAATGGCATATATGGACAGTAAAAAAGCAGTCAGTACTAGAGTCAGGTGTATAATCAGGTCTTATGTATCATCGGGTGTCCAACATAGCATACATGTATCAGGTGAATACAATTAGTCAGAGTACATTATGGACAGTTCATTATTATTTATTATGTCAGCGAATATCAATTCCACTTGTAATAGACACATCCCATATTACGCCTACTATACGTGTCAATTAGGTTCATATATTATTGAAACTGATAGAAAAGACGTTATCCATGCTTTAGGTGGGCCCCATACATACCCGGGCCACGGCCCAGACGCCTGGCACTGAACTAGGCCGTACCGCCAGGTACTACAGTAATAGTAACAATACTCACTGTGAAAATAGTGGAACAGTAAACAGAAGGGATGCCAGTCATCCCCCGGAACCCTGCAGTGGAGCTGTAAGTCGGCTGCGCAACCTGTATTTTAGGTCCACCCAAAATACAGACATTGTCTCATCTGTTAATTTTCTCGTTCCTAGTGTAAGTTATCCATTTATATTATTATTTAATTCATTTAAAACAATCAATATCCATGTTACTTAGAATACTTGGACGATACAGTGACAGTAACAGTATAGTATATCAGAAACATTAATCGTATATAAGGTGAGCAGTAACAAAAAATGTAAACAGCATCAGTAACCGTGTATACGATGAAGCCCAAACAGAGAGCAAGGTTTTTTCTGCGGTTGACCGACATGCATAAGCATTTGCTTGCGCACATCCGGTCGACCGGGTGGTCGACCATCAGAGCCTCAGCTCTGGCTGGCAGTCGACCGGCCTCAGCGAAAAACTCATTTTTCTATATTTTTAAATATCTTTTCAATCAAAATAAATATCAATAAATATTAATAAATTCTACAAAAATAAGTTTATGAAATATAATAGAGCAAAAATATGTGTTATATAAAATCAATACATATTACAAACATTTGAATATGTTTTTGAGATACAAAATACATTTCTTGAAATAAAGACATTTTCTAAATACTAAACTTGTAAATAGAAAATCATGTTTTTCTACAACTGTCACAAATACAAAAACAAGTTTCTTCAAACACATTTGAAGCTCAATATGTATGGATAACATTCAGTACACATATAAAATAATGTAAACTTGTTTTGACAATATATACTCATAAAAACTTAAAGTCATCAAAATAAGTCTTCATGAACAAATCAAGCTCTAATATGTGTAGATAAAATCCAACACATATTCCAAACTATAAACTTATTCTTTTGAGATATAAACCGTATAAGCACAAGATATGAGTTTAAAACACAAAGTATAGAATTTTTTCTAAATTGATATTGTTAAACTCAATCTTCTTGAAAACCAAAACACCAAAACTTATTTTCAAATATATGTGTATAACCTTGAGCAATTAAAACTAATATATTATTTACATAAATTCTAAACTTACAAACTCTTGACTCAAGTCTTCTTCTTGAATAAATCTTCTTTTCAATCTTGACTTGATCCAAATTTGATTCCATCGAACTAGACTCCTCCTTGAGTTCTTCATACGATCTTTAAGTTTGAGCTCTTGAATTAACATGTGCTAGCTTCAAGTTTTAATTTTGAATATTTGGTTGAAATTAAACACCAACTAAGATCTTGATTGAATGTCTGAAACTTAAATAATACAAGATCATTAGTACTATAACTATATGAGTTAATCATCATCAAAACTAGAGTGATGGGTCCTTTTTTGATGATGATAAAACTTATAGAGTTATCTATGCATGAATTAAATATAAGCTTTATAAAAGCTCTTTCTTAACTCATGTATAACAACATAAAGCATATAGATAGTCATGTAAGCTCATAAAACACAAAAAACATATACATATATGCTAAAATATAAACAATATGCATATATAAACTCTAAAATTCTCTCTTTCTTTTTGTCAATTCATCAACAAAGAGGTAAAGAAAATTACGTAAATATATATACAATATAAATCTATGAAGAGGAGAGACGTTAAGTTAACTCCCCCTGCATACATGCAATACATGGAGAAAAAATGAATAAACTCTAACCCACATAAGTATAATATATAATGTATAGACGGAGTTATTAAGCTCCCCCTATACATGTGCATCATATAGAAAAAAGAGGTCAAGTTTTTCTTTATACAATACGCTCATCATAAGTTTATATATAGAGGAAACATTATGCTAAATTTCCTTGCATACAAAATAAGCATCAAAATGATAGAAATCGATTAAAAATTTTGGACAATAAATCAACGAGTTTCATGTCTCTAGTACATAATACGTAACTAACCGTGAATTTTATTCTGGCGTTTGCATTTCTCTTTCTACTAAGTGTTTATATGACGTTAGTATTTAAACAGTTCTAACAATTTGGCACAAGTAGAGAAGATGTGTCACAATATGTCGATATCATATATCTATCCGAACACAATGCATTCCTCCTTCGTTCAAGTGTCACAAGTTGACTCAACAAATCACTCCACTTGAGATGAATATTACACCAAATGGAGTATCTAAGTGCAAATAGGTAAAAATGTACCTAATTAAATTCTTCACTTATGCACAAAGAGACATCCTAAATTTTAGTGTTTTATTTTCAAATCTTTTGTAGGAGTTGATAATCAACTGGAATGAGTATTTATACGACTCCTTTTAATGTTGGAACATCCTTGATGCATCCAAAACCAATGCACAATGACACCGATGAGGGTGATAATGCAGTGTAGAAAAATAACGATGATGATAACTCCAATGAGGGTTATAAAGTGCTGTAGAAAAATAGCATGACCGTTGCAACGCAAGATTTTGAAATGACACCAACGGGGTGAAGGATGATTATGTCAATAATGAATATTAGATCCTGAAGATCCGCATAATGATGAGTTTGAGGATGATAGTTGGGTAAATTTGACATATGTAGAGAATATAACCTTTGAATTCAATAAGTTTGCAACACCTACTGCTACCGAGGATTTAAAAGTGGGAAATATATTTGAATCAAAAGTTAAATTGCTACAAGTAATTGTCGAGTGGTTCATTAACCACAGAGTGTCATTTACGCATGTAAAGACCAACAGAACTTACTATGAGATATTTTGAGATTTTGTATTATTATGATACACTTTCACGTGTGGTAGACTTTCACGCGCATTAGCGTGTTTGTTATGAGATATTTTCAAACTTGTATTATTGTGATATTTTTAATATGAATTGTGATATTTAAGTTGAGATTTATGATTTGAGTCTTATTTGAGTTGAGAATGTGATTTGAATAGGAGTTTGATATTTGTTGAAATTTGTGATTTTCATACGAGTTGTGATACATTGAAATTGGTGATTTTGAGTTTGAAATGAATTGTGATACATATTACTTTTGTTAAATAGGGATATGTATGAAATGTATAAGTTGTGATATATGTTTTTGGTAATATATGATATGTATAATATCTACGAGTTGGGAAAACTTTTGTTAAAAAGGGACATGTATGATATGTATGAGTTGAAATTTTTTTTACCCAAGTGTTCTTTATTTGGGGTTGCCAATCCGGACAAAGCAATTTTAATTTTTTTCAACTTTTCTTTGTCTAGGGTTGGCAACCTCGGACAAAGAAAAAATCCATAAAAAATGATGTTACTTTGTCCGGGGTTGCCAGCCTCGGATAAAGAAAAAGTAAAAAAATTTAACTTCTTTTTCCATACATTTGGGCAAAAAAAAAAATAACTTTCTTTATCCGGGGTTGCCAACCTCAGACATAGAAAAATAACTTAAAAAATAAAATTTCTTTGTCTGAGTTGGCAACCCCGGACAAAGAAAAATAGTACAAAAAAAACATTAATCTCTTTGGAGTGAGCTCAACTCGTTTATATTTTTTTGATCTGAAACACTTTAAATTCTTGATAAATATGAATGCACGTTATTAGGGGTGGGCGTGGCGCGCGCGCGTGTATTAAAGGTAAATTCTGGCATATTCTAGAAGCGTCTGTAACACCCCGCTCCCAGAATACGTACTTAGTTGCGTATTCAGATTTTTCGATCGTATTTTTCGATTTACTTCCTGTATTTGTTTTGTATTATGAATTAATTATATGATCGTTTTGTCTTGGATCCGGATTCACGGACTCGGAGTCAGCCCTAGTCTGAACCGAGGGCCTGATCCTAGGGTATTACTCAATTTGGTCTTTTTGGACTTTAGATTTGATCGATTTCAGTTTTAAACATAATTTTCCAATATTTTAGATTTTCTATGATTTTCTGAAATTTTTCTGAATTAAATTGAAAATCTTCAAAACCGGAGTCGGCTAGTGCCCTGACCGATTCCCTGATTTTTAATTTACAAACAGATTGGAATTACTAGGAATGTCTTTTTACATTATTTCTTAAAATCACATTTCCCATCTAAATACTTTTTCTGAGGATTTTATGAATTTATGAAAATTCCACCGATTGGGTGTCGGCCAGTATCGCTGGTTGATTCCAGGATTTTTAGTTTACAATCGGAATTGAATTTCTGAATTCCGCTTTCACTTTACTTCTTAAAATCATATTTTATTCTTTAATACATTTTCTGGGATTTTTCGAAATTTATCAAAATCCGGCCGACCCGGTGTAGACCAGTATCGGCGGTTGACTTCCAGATTTTTAATTTGAAAACGGGATTTTATTTCTGAAAACCAATTTCATATTATTCCTCAGGATGACGTTTTCTACCTCTGGGTATTTTTGGGAATTTTTCTGGAACAGTCGATATTTCGCGACCATATTATAATATTATTATTTTTTCCAATCTCTTCTTTTCTTTCTTTCTTTCCCTTTCTTTTCTTCCACCGACTCCAGCTCACTCTCTCCACGTGGGCGACACCACCTCACCCCCCTCATTTAATCTCTCTCCCATCCATCAATCCCTATCACTCTCTCTCCTTTTCTTTTCCTTTTTCTTTTCTTTTTCTTTTCCTTCCCTTCTTCTCTTTTCTCTTCTTTCTTCTTCATTGAGTGGCCGACGCCCAACTGGCCACCACCGTCGGCGCCTCTGGCCACCACGACGCCGGCGAGGAGACCCCCAAACTCCGCCATCTCCTTCTCCTCTCTCTTTTTCTTTTCCTTTCTTTCCTTTTCTTTTCTTTTCCTTTTCTTTCTTTTCTTTTTCCTTCTTCCTTTTTCTCTTCCTCCCCCAAGATCCGGCCACGACCACCGCCGCCGAGCCTCTCCTCCTTCCTCCGGCACCCCAGCGGGGGCTGACCGCCGCCGGCGCGACGCCGGCGGCCTGGGCGCGGCGAGGGGGCCTCCTGGCCCCCTGTGCGCGGGCGTGGAGGGGGCAGCAGCCCCCTCCCTTCTCCTTCTTTGGGGTGGCCTCCGGCCACCCCTGGCCTGCGCCGGCCACTGAGGGCCGGCGTGGCCTCCCCCTCCGCCCTCTGGCCGCACTGCCGCGGCCAGAGCTTGGCCAGGCCAGGGCCTGTTGCCCTGGCCGTGAGTCTGTTGGAGGGAGGGGGCAGCAGCCCCCTCCCTGTCTCTCCCCTGGGGTGGCCACCGGCCACCCCAGTTCTGGCGCCCCGCCGGCGCTTCGCCGGCGGCCGTTCCCGTCAGGGGGCTTCCAGCCCCCTGTGCGTGAGTAGGGGGCCGCTGCCCCCTTGTCCACTCTCTTTCTCTCTCTCCCCTGACACACACTCTCTCTCCCCCATGAACACTTTCTCTCTCTCTCTCTCTTGAACTTTCTCTCTCTTTCTCTCTCTTCAGATTATCTCTCTCTAGATCTCCCTCCTCTCTGTTATTGTTGACGCGGATCTCACCCCCGCGTCCAGGCAATCCTTAACGCGAATCTTCGCGTTCGTGATATCTATTTAACGCGCCCTTCGCGTTATTGTATCGACGCAACGCGGAGTCCATGCCCGCGTCTGTGTTCTTCCTGTGCTAACGCGACGCGGAACCCACGTCCGCGTCTGCGTTCTCCTTGTGTCCTGACTTGAACGCGGGTCTCGAACCCCGCGTTTGTGACATCTTCGCGACGCGACTCCCACGTCTGCGACTCCCGTGTCTCACTCTCAAAAACCCGCGTCTCCCTGTGCACTCTCTCTTCCCATATACTTCTCTTTAGGTTTCTCTCTCTTTCTCTCTCTCTCTTTCTCTCTCCTCTTCACTTTCTCTCTCTAAATATTTATATGTTATTATATTTTATGGCGCGTGCGCGAGTTCCATGGATTTCAGAGTTTTCGGCTCTTCCGGAGATTAGGCGAGTGTCCTCGCCTCCATTTGGGTTTCCCCGCTTTGTCGGGTCGACATGTATTTTATTCCGTGTTTAATTGTATTTATATTGGACTGGGTCCCTGTATTGGTGTATGGCTAAGTGCCAATGACTGGACATGTATTGCTCTGTGACGAATGCTTGTATTAGGGTTGTTTAATTCTTGTACATATGTCATGCCTGTGATATATTTTATTGCCTTATACCATGCGTGGCCGACACTTCGTGGTCGTTGGACTCTGGGTTTCTGCCCACTCCTGGGATGGCTAGTAGCCACCGAGAGTGCGCTTAAACCCTGAGCGTACTTGACCTCCGGACCCTTCAGCCTCCGGTCTCTCACTATCTCGAAAGAGACGTGATTGGGACCGTCAGGTTTCTCAGCTCCGTCTGGTGAGCATACTTAGCGCTCAGCGCTTTATTCACTAAATTCGTCTAGGTGAGATGCTGTCGGATTTTTTACTCGTATTGTAAACCCGGTAACCTCGCCAAGCGCATTAGTGTCCAAACCCTGTTCACTGTCTGTGCCTCCAGCTTGTTCAGCTCCGCCTGGTTATCAGGATCAGCGTCCAGCGCTTTACCACTAGATTCGTCTAGGCGAAATGCTGCCGAATTTCCTACTCGCACTTTAAGCCGAGTTGTCCCGGTAACCTTGCCAGGCGCTCCAGTGTTAAATACTGTTTGCTGTCTGTGCCTCCAGCTTGCTCAGCTCCGCTTGGTTGTGCTCAGCTACTACTACTATATCACATGTCATGTATTTACCTGATATGTTAACACTTGCCATACTATTACTTCATAACTGTCATTTGCATGCTACTATTTAACACCTGTTTGTATCACCTGTCAACTGATGTGTTATCACCTGACACCAGACATGCTACTACTTGGCAAGGCCCCTTGTTATGACATGACTTGCCACCGGACTAATATCAATCTCTTGACATGATTGGTCACCTGCCAAATATCATCCTCCTGTCATGCTATCACTTGACACCCGCATGATATACTTGCCTCTTGACATATTAATACTTGACCTGTGATTATCACATTTACGGGAATACTATACTTGTTATCCTGCATTACATGCAGTGACTTGAATCTTGTACTTATTATCCTGTATTATATATACAGTAACCTGAATCTGCAGTACTCATGTACTCCTGAACTCCTGATCATGTCTTGCACCTGCTATTCCCGTAAATTGATAATTACATAATAAACCATAAACTGGACAACTTGCATCGGGTCGGGGGAAACTTGCGGCTATCAATAGATGTTCGTGTTTACAGTGGTACTAGGCATGTTGTGCAACTAAAACTTCCGGTCTGACCTGTGGGCCTCCAGGCGACCGAGGGGAGTGCTGGCTCCCTCCTTCTTGGTACCATCTTGATAAGGGCATCCTATAAGACCCTCCTGATCGCCTTGCGGCAGGTTCCGTCCACCAAGCAATGGAACAATCCTGGGCCGTGGTCCCGGGTATGTACGGGACCCACTGTAAACATTGTTCGTTGATACCCCCGTTGGTTTCCAATAATAACCTTGCTTTACTCAGATGTGGATATATGTGTGCTGGGACGCTAGTTCACATATCTAGACATCAGGGTAAGACGAGTAATAATAATAATAATAATAAAAGATGCCAACCATGGATCCGTTGTATGCTTTACCGAGTTTGCTTCTATTGGGTTTTACATCGGATTTCCGGTTTTATGATTATTATCATATTAGCTACTCATACCCTGTTTTATTACCCATGTTCCATTCCATCAGTCTACTGCTCCTATCTTATCATTCCATGAGTAGTTCCTGCTTGATATCACTTGTTATATATTTACATGCTTATACATGCCTATGCTCACGACACGATTTTCAATGCATGATTATGATTCGGTTTTATCGATACAAGTGTGTTTATCCTTGCACGCCATCTGGCTTTCGTATCACTACTCGCCTGGGGAGTTCTATCTGACTCCCCTGGATTCTCATGTCCAGGTCCTGGAGCTTGGAACATGTCAGAGCTTGGAGCTTGTAGAATCCCAGTTGCTGACCTGAAAAGCGCATCGGTAGCTTGGATCTCTAGCGGACCATCCGAAGCTCTATCCTTCCAGGCCCCCTGTGTGCCTCTCGAGTTTTCCTTTTGTAAAGTCGTGAGTGCCTTTTGTACTGTTCATGCTTATACATCTCTTTGTATTCTCGCATTTGCGCCTATCGGTGATGTAATATTATTGTAATATTTGTCACATCTGGTGATAACTTTGTAATTGTACTCATATGTTGGAATGTATAATGCACCACGTGCTTCCGTACTTTGATTCTTGCCTGTACTGATGCTTAGCGTTTATACGTGAGGGTATTTCTGACCTGCGTATATACGTCGCAGTAACGTCTCCGTACCCGCAGGATCGGGGCGTTACAGGGTGGTATCAGAGCCTGGCTCTCGCATCCTCAGTTTGTCCAGACGACAAATTAATGGTAATGAAATTTGCAACTGGAATGCATGAGTCCTGGTTATACAATCCAACTACAAGTACAGAGTTATCTATTCTTGATCATCTTTCCTTTGATTCCTAATCCCTTCCATCTTTACCCTGTTTTGGTTTTTCGAAGCCTTTATACCAACTTAAGATATGAATAGACTAGAGAGGTAGCGGCTGGTTCTGAATGAAGTGATTATATGATCTCTTTGGCCAACTCTATGAAGCTCGGGTATTCTCAGGATTGATCCTGATCGGGTTATTTTTCAGAAGTCAGTAGTCGGAATTCTCTATGGATATTCTACATTCTCGGCTATATCTTCCAGAGTGATTGATGCCTGATATTCGGAATTCTCAATTATCGGTCTTCTTTATTATGCTCAGGACTATCAAGGTTTTCTTTATCTTCAGTATTCTGGCTCATCCTCTGAGCGACATTAAATGTGCAGTACAGCGGGAATTCTATTGCAAGACTGTGTTATCAATCAGTATTATTCGGTATTGTTCGAAGATTTATACAGCCGGAAGTGCAGAGGATGTTTATATTCTGATTATTGTTCAGTCAACTTGAGAGCCCTACCTATAGTACTTCATATCTTAATTGGTATAATTCCCGTTCTTATCCTCTTTGTGTTCAATTTACCCCCTATCGAAATTGCGAGGACGCAATTTTTGTAAGGTGGATGGATTGTAACACCCCGCTCCCAGAATACGTACTTAGTTGCGTATTCAGATTTTTCGATCGTATTTTTCGATTTACTTCCTGTATTTGTTTTGTATTATGAATTAATTATATGTTCGTTTTGTCTTGGATCCGGATTCACGGACTCGGAGTCAGCCCTAGTCTGAACCGAGGGCCTGATCCTAGGGTATTACTCGATTTGGTCTTTTTGGTCTTTAGATTTGACCGATTTTAGTTTTAAACATCATTTTCCAATATTTTAGATTTTCTATGATTTTCTAAATTTTTTCTGAATTTAAATTGAAAATCTTCAAAACCGGTGTCGGCCAGTGCCGCTGACCGATTCCCGGATTTTTAATTTACAAACAGATTGAAATTACTAGGAATATCTTTTTACATTATTTCTTAAAATCACATTTCCCATCTAAATACTTTTTCTGAGGATTTTATGAATTTATGAAAATTCCACCGGATTGGGTGTCGGCCAGTATCGCTGGTTGATTCCAGGATTTTTAGTTTACAATCGGAATTGAATTTCTGAATTCCACTTTCACTTTACTTCTTAAAATCATATTTTATTCTTTAATACATTTTCTGAGATTTTTCAGAATTTATCAAAATCCGGCCGACCCGGTGTAGACCGGTATCGACGGTTGACTTCCGGATTTTTAATTTGAAAACGGGATTTTAATTCTGAAAACCGATTTCATATTATTCCTCAGGATGACGTTTTCTACCTCTGGGTATTTTTGGGATTTTTCTGAAACAGTCGATATTTCGCGACCATATTATAATATTATTTTTTTTCCAATCTCTTCTTTTCTTTCTTTCTTTCCCTTTCTTTTCTTCCACCGACTCCAGCCCACTCCTCTCCACGTGGGCGACACCACCTCACCCCCCTCATTTAATCTCTCTCCCATCCATCAATCCCTATCACTCTCTCTCCTTTTCTTTTTTTTTTTCTTTTCTTTTTCTTTTCCTTCCCTTCTTCTCTTTTCTCTTCTTCTTCTTCTTCATTGAGTGGCCGACGCCCAACTGGCCACCACCGCCGGCGCCTCTGGCCACCACGACGCCGGCGAGGAGACCCCCAAACTCCGGCCATCTCCTTCTCCTCTCTCCTTTCTTTTCCTTTCTTTCCTTTTCTTTTCTTTTCCTTTTCTTTCTTTTCTTTTTCCTTCTTCCTTTTTCTCTTCCTCCCCAAAGATCCGGCCACGACCACCGCCGCCGAGCCTCTCCTCCCTCCTCCGGCACCCCGGCGGGGGCTGACCGCCGGCGGCGGCCTGGGCGCGGCCAGGGGGCCTCCTGGCCCCCTGTGCGCGGGCGTGGAGGGGGCAGCAGCCCCCTCCCTTCTCCTTCTTTCGGGTGGCCGGAGGCCACCCCTGGCCTGCGCCGGCCACTGAGGGCCGGCGTGGCCTCCCCCTCCGCCCTCTGGCCGCACTTCCACGGCCAGAGCTTGGCCAGGCCAGGGCCTGTTGCCCTGGCCGTGAGTCTGTTGGAGGGAGGGGGCAGCAGCCCCCTCCCTGTCTCTCCCCTGGGGTGGCCACCGGCCACCCCAGTTCTGGCGCCCCGCAGGCACTTCGCCGGCGGCCGGCGGCCGTTCCCGGCCAGGGGGCTTCCAGCCCCCTGTGCGTGAGTAGGGGGGGCCGCTGCCCCCCTGTCCACTCTCTCTCTCTCTCCTGAACACACTCTCTCTCTCCTCTCTCTTTTTTCTCTCTCCTGTCCTCTCTCTCTTGAACTTTCTCTCTCTTTCTCTCTCTCTCTCCAGATTATCTCTCTCTAGATCTCCCTCCTCTCTGTTATTGTTGACGCGGATCTCACCCCCGCGTCCATGCAATCCTTAACGCGAATCTTCGCGTTCGTGATATCTATTTAACGCGGTCTTCGCGTTATTGTATCGACGCAACGCGGAGTCCATACCCGCGTCTGTGTTCTTCCTGTGCTAACGCGACGCGGAACCCACGTCCGCGTCCGCGTTCTCCTTGTGTTCTGACTTGAACGCGGGTCTCGAACCCCGCGTTTGTGACATCTTTGCGACGCGACTCCCGCGTCTCACTCTCAAAAACCCGCGTCTCCCTGTGCACTCTCTCTTCCCATATACTTCTCTCTCTAGGTTTCTCTCTCTTTCTCTCTCTAACTCTTTCTCTCTCCTCTTCACTTTCTCTCTCTAAATATTTATATATTATTATATTTTATGGCGCGTGCGCGAGTTCCATGGATTTCAGAGTTTTTGGCTCTTCCGGAGATTTAGGCGAGTGTCCTCGCCTCCATTTGGGTTTCCCCGCTTTGTCGGGTCGACATGTATTTTATTCCGTGTTTAATTGTATTTTGTATTGGACTGGGTCCCTGTATTGGTATATGGCCAAGTGCCAATGACTGGACATGTATTGCTCTGTGACGAATGCTTGTATTAGGGTAGTTTAATTCTTGTACATATGCCATGCCTGTGATATATTTTATTGCCTTATACCATGCGTGGCCGACACTTCGTGGTCGTTGGACTCTGGGTTTCTGCCCACTCCTGGGATGGCTAGTAGCCACCGAGAGTGCGCTTAAACCCCGAGCGTACTTGACCTCCGGACCCTTCAGCCTCCGGTCTCTCACTATCTCGAAAGAGACGTGATTGGGACCGTCAGGTTTCTCAGCTCCGTCTGGTGAGCATACTTAGCGCTCAGCGCTTTATTCACTAAATTCGTCTAGGCGAGATGCTGTCGGATTTTCTACTCGTATTGTAAACCTGGTAACCTCGCCAAGCGCATTAGTATCTAAACCCTGTTCGCTGCTTGTGCCTCCAGCTTGTTCAGCTCCGCCTGGTTATCAGGATCAGCGTCCAGCGCTTTACCACTAGATTCGTCTAGGCGAAATGCTGCCGGATTTCCTACTCGCACTTTAAGCCGAGTTGTCCGGTAACCTTGCTAGGCGCTCCAGTGTTAAATACTGTTTGCTGTCTGTGCCTCCAGCTTGCTCAGCTCCGCTTGGTTGTGCTCAGCTACTACTACTATATCACATGTCATGTATTTACTTGATATGTTAACACTTGCCATACCATTACTTCATACCTGTCATTTGCATGCTACTATTTAACACCTGTTTGTATCACCTGTCAACTGATGTGTTATCACGTGACACCAGACATGCTACTACTTGGCAAGGCCCCTTGTTATGACATGACTTGCCACCGGACTAATATCAATCTCTTGACATGATTGGTCACCTGCCAAATATCATCCTCCTGTCATGCTATCACTTGACACCCGGCATGATATACTTGCCTCTTGACATATTAATACTTGACCTGTGATTATCACATTTACGGGAATATTATACTTGTTATCCTGCATTACATGCAGTGACTTGAATCTTGTACTTGTTATCCTGTATTATATATACAGTAACCTGAATCTGCAGTACTCATGTACTCCTGAACTCCTGATCATGTCTTGCACCTGCTATTCCCGTAAATTGATAATTACATAATAAACCATAAAACTAGACAACTTGCATCGGGTCGGGGGAAACTTACGGCTATCAATACATGTTCGTGTTTACAATGGTACTAGGCATGTTGTGCAACTAAACTTCCGGTCTGACCTATGGGCCTCCAGGCGACCAAGGGGAGTGCTGGCTCCCTCCTTCTTGGTACCATCTTGATAAGGGCATCCTATAAGACCCTCCTGATCGCCTTGCGGCAGGTTCCGTCCACCAAGCAACGGAACAATCCTGGGCCGTGGTCCCGGGTATGTACGGGACCCACTGTAAACATTGTTCGTTGATACCCCCGTTGGTTTCCAATAACAACCTTGCTTTACTCAGATGTGGATATATGTGTGCTGGGACGCTAGTTCACATATCTAGACATCAGGGTAAGACGAGTAATATAATAATAATAATAAAAGATGCCAACCATGGATCCGTTGTATGCTTTACCGAGTTTGCTTCTATTGGGTTTTACATCGGATTTCCGTTTTATGATTATTATCATATTAGCTACTCATACCCTGTTTTATTACCCATGTTCCATTCCATCAGTCTACTGCTCCTATCTTATCATTCCATGAGTAGTTCCTGCTTGATATCACTTGTATATATCTACCTGCTTATACATGCCTATGCTCACGACATGGTTTTCAATGCATGATTATGATTCGGTTTTATCGATACACGTGTGTTTATCCTTGCACGCCATCTGGCTTTCGTATCACTACTCGCCTGGGGAGTTCTATCTGACTCCCTGGATTCTTATGTCCAGGTCCTGGAGCTTGGAACATGTCGGAGCTTGGAGCTTGTAGAATCCCATTTGCTGACCTGAAAAGCGCATCGGTAGCTTGGATCTCCAGCGGACCATCCGAAGCTCTATCCTTCCAGGCCCCCTGTGTGCCTCTCGAGTTTTCCTTTTGTAAACTCGTGAATGCCTTTTGTACTGTTCATGCTTATACATCTCTTTGTATTCTCGCATTTGCGCCTATCGGTGATGTAATATTATTGTAATATTTGTCACATCTGGTGATAACTTTGTAATTGTACTCATATGTTAGAATGTATAATGCACCACGTGCTTCCGTACTCTGATTCTTGCCTGTACTGATGCTTAGCGTATATACGTGAGGGTATTTCTGACCTGCGTAAATACGTCGCAGTAACGTCTCCGTACCCGCAGGATCGGGGCGTTACAGCGCCCCACCCTCATCTTAAGAAAACTTGGTGATCAACAAGTCCTCTAGACTAATCCCCATATGTTGTAGCTGAATTCGAACCAGCACCCGCTTGGGAGCAAACCAAGTGGCTTACCGTTCGGAGCCGAATTTGAGCTGAAGACATAATGAATGTTGAGAGTTGAAATATTTATGTAGCTGAAATGAGTATCTTTTAAAACACAAGGGCCAAAATTAAAATGCCTTCTCGTGGGGGTGTTTGGTTTGAAGGAACTGGGCGGAAGTAAGGAAATGGGGAAGTATAATTGATTACTTCTCTATCTATCCAAACACTTGAAAAGGAAAATAAGCAAACCCCTTTTCTTTTTCTATTTTCTCTTTTACACAATCATTTCCTCACTTCCAGAGTGCTATAGTTAATTTTGTGGTCATGTAAATCTCATTTGTAATACGTTGTAGCGCAAAACAATTAATTTTTGATCATGTAAATTTCACTTGCATTCTAATTACAGTCCATTTTTATTCTTCTTAATTAATTTTTTTTTAATATTATTTTGCAGTCAACTTTGTGGTCAACTTTTCCACTTCCACTTCCACATTACCATCCAAACACCGAAAAAGACATAACATTTTCGAAACTACACTTCCCAACAACATCCAAACACCAGAAAACTTACTAACCAATTCTCAAGTTCCAAAGGGAACTATTATCACTTCCTCACTTCCTTACTTCCTCACTTCCACCCTTAACCAAACAGGCCCATGAAAGTTTACAATTTACTTTATCAAGATAACTTGGTCCTTAAGAATATGTTTTAAAATGAGTAATGATAGATTAGTTTATGAGTTAGGTTGATAGGGTATACCTCGTCCTTAAACTTGAAGGACCTACAACCTTACTCTTGTCTACATTTAGGTTTGGTTTGGGGCGGAAGTGGGGAAAAGTGGTAGTGAGAAAACTCATTTTTCCACTTCTGATGTTTGTTTGGAACTGAAAAAGGAAATAAGAAATCCCCTTTTCCTTTTTCCTTTTTCCTTTAACACCTCCATTTTTCATTATCATTTTCCCACTTGCAGGGTAATTCAGTTAATTTTGTGATCACGTAAATCTCACCTGTAATAAATTATAACTCAAAATAATTAATTTGTGGTCATGTAAATCCCACTTGCAGTCTAATTATTGTTCAAAAAAAACTTCATAATTAATATTTATTTTAATATTATTTTGTGGTGAACTTTTTCACTTTCACTTTCACTTTACTAAATAAACACTAGAAAACACAATATACTTCTTCACTTCCACTTTCACATCACTAACCAACACCGAAAAACACAATATATTTTTTCACTTACACTTCCGCATTATAACTAAACACTGAAAAACTAACTTGAATAAATCTTAATTTTCTATTTTTTTTCTCACGTTTTCCTCCTCATTTTCCACTTATACTTTTTATTGTGAAACTAACTGCCCCCACAACCAATTGATGGGACGGAGCAATGGAAGCAACACATGATCGACGAGCAACGAGAAGAAAAAGAAAGAAGAAGAAGATATTTTGAAGTATAGAAATTTTATTAAACTTTGGGGAGTACAATTAAAAACACTTACACCTTTCACTAAGAAAATTACAAGTTCTTTGATAGACGCCAAGAACAACAAAATCTTAATGGCTAAAACTTCTCACAAGAATCTCTCTCATTGATGAATTACACCTTTTATAAATTGTTAATTCATTGAATACATTGAAGGCCAATCCCAAGAGTTTATTTATAGATCATAGAACTCTCCTAGTCCTATACAAACTTTATCAATACAAACGATCACCGCCTCAGAGAAAAGAAAACTCGAATCCAACTCATAACTGGAAACATATCTAGAAAAAGAAATAGTCAAACCCGACACTAGTTGATTAGGCCCTAGCATAAGTCGACTAATAACATGTATTAGTCACTATACCCAATTATTAGTTGACTATTCTGACAAAATTCGAGAACCCAACTCTTTGTTTGGCTACACTAGTCGACTATACCAATGTATAAGTCGACTAATTCTTATAATTAGTCAATTATACTAAGTATAAGTCAATTAATATTGTGTACATCTCCTTGTGCACGTCCGCTCTTTTTGATTTTTGAAGTTTCGTCTACCTTCACGACGTATTTCAGTCATAATCCTAACAATTTCTCCCTTGACTTGAATTCATCGAAGTCTGAGAATAGCCACTATGGTCCATGTGCTCACATCAATGCACAATTGAACAAACTTGACTTCATCTCCATTTTACTCTCTCTTCTCCATAACCCCCTCATAAGGTTCACAACTTGATTAGGTCGAATAAGTTCAGGCCTGACCAGAACTTGTTCACCCAATGATCTTCTTGGTCCACGCAGAGAACTTGCTCCACCACATGAGTAACGATCTGAACTTTCTTGTTGTGCGCCGGTGTTGCATAGTCTCAATCTACCTTCGGGATAAAACTGAACATCCAGTTCGAAACCATCGTAGTCTCCGATTGTTCCACAACCTCCGATCTTGAAGCTGAGTTACAATCCACCAACTGTAATATCTGAATTTCGTAACATGTAAATATTGCCGACGCGTTCAGCCTGAAATTTCATATGGGAACCTTTGAAAATTTTCATAAGATCGCCTTCAGAAGTGAAACTGAACCCTTCTCCATGTAGGATTCCAAGAGAGATGAGATTGTACCTTGATTCGGGAACATGATGAACGCCATGAAGAGTAGTGATGCATCCATAATGAGACTAAAAACTGGATTGTTCCTTCGCCAATCACCTTACTCGTAGTAGAATTCCCCATGAAGACTTCTCTCTTTGAACCGAAGTGTTGAGAAGAACATCTTCCTATTGGAACTAATATGCTGTGAACATTTAGAGTCAATTATCCATCTATTTTGTTACCGACTGATCTATCTGTAACAGATAAAATATCACACTTTTCTTTATCTCCTTCAGGCAGTTCAGCGACACTAGTATCTGGTTGTTTTTTCTTTCGAGTCCAACAATCAATTCTACTGTGCCTCTTCTTATGACACCAATTGCACACCTAATCCTTGTGTTTTGGGTTATTCATAAAACTTTCATTATTACTCTTCTCATTTGAAAAGTGAACTTGCCTAGAATCATCACGATGAGACTCACTCGTCAACTGATTGTCAATTTTATCCTTATTGAGCAGATGCTCCTTGACCTTAATAGTTGATTTGCTTCCATATATGATAACTTTTCTAAAGCTCTTATACGAAGAAGGTAAATAATACACTAAAAGTGCTTGATCCTCATTTTCTATCTTAATCTCTATCTTATCTAAATCATTGATCATAGAGAAAAATTCTGCAATGTGAGACTTGATAGGTGTACCTTTATGAATACAGAGAAAAAAGAAACATTGTATAAGAATCAACCGATTCACCAACGACTTCTTTAGATAGTGGTCCTGAACTTGCTCCCACAACGAGGATGCTATTTTCTCCATAGAAAACTCATCCAACACTTCGTTTGACAAGCAAAACTAAATAGCCGTCAAGGCTTTCTCATCCAACTCCTTCCAAGGTTCTTCCTTCATGTCTTGAGGCTTTTCTCCCTCCCGAACAGTTCTTTCTTCAACCTGCTCTAGGTCAGGATGGTGTTCATCCTAATCTGTCACTTGTTGAAATTGATGACACCATTGAACTTCTGAATATCGAACTTGGTCGTAAACATCTTCACGTTGACCTTTCTCTGATACCAATTATTGTGAAATAGACTATCCCCACGACCAATCGTTGAGGCGCGCAGCAGAAGCAACAAAGGATCGATGAGCAACAAGAAGGAAAAAAAAGAATAAGATATTCCGAAGTATAAAATGCCACACACAATTTAACGTGGCTCCACCAATTAAACAGATCGTGTGTAAGTCTATGAGAGAAGGGAGAGAAACTTTATTAAACTTTTAGGGAGTACAATTAGAAATACTTACACCTATCGCTAAGAAGATTACAAGCACTTTGATGGCCGCTAAGAACAACGAAAACGTGATGGCTAAACCTTTTCACACGAATCTCTCTTTGATGAATTACATCCTTTAGGAATTGTAAATTCATTAAATACATTGAAGGCCAACCCCGAGGGTGTATTTATAGACCATAAAACTCTCTTAGTCCTATATAAATTTCATCAATACGAACGATCACCGCCTCAGAGAAGAGAAAACTAGAATCCAATTCATAACTGAAAATAGATCCAGAAAAAAATAGTCAGACCGACACTAGTTGACTAGGCCTTAGTATAAGTCGAATAATAACATGTATTAGTGGACTATACACCCAATTATTAGTCGACTATTCTGATAAAATTCGAGAACCCAACTCTCTGTTAGCTATCACTAGTCGGCTATATCAATATATAAGTCGACTAATTCTTATCATTAGTTGACTATACCAAGTATAAGTCGACTAATATTGTGTACAACTCTTTGTGCACGTCCATTCTTTGATCTTCGAAGTTTCGTCTACCTTTACGACGTATTCCGTCATTATCCTAACACTTTTTCCTCTCACTTGCAGCAAACCAAACAGGCCCAAAATGATATGAAAGCAGACAATGAAATAGTTATCAAGGCGATTATCAACTTAGGACCTTTCACTTCGAATCTCTCCCGTAGCAATGAAATTGACTTTCAACTAAAATCACAGAGAGTACCTTGAAATACATACAAAATACATAACCACACGAGAAGAAGAGAAAGAAATGCCAAGTTGAAGCCTGAAACCACTCCAAAATAACCATTTTTCAATCCCTTTACTTGTGTGCGGGCGCGAATGGGAGCGACAGTGAAAAGATGAACACTGCCCCCCTTGTTGCCATTAAGCACCTCTCCATTTAAGGAGTTTGATCAACCTGATCCTCAGTCTGACTCTTTCCGGCTCGCGACAGCAAAGCTTGAGCTCCAACAACTCCCTTCGGCTCCCGTCCTTGAAAAAAAACTTCCAATGCCTACCAAATAGATTTGAAAGCCACAAAGTAACATAAGAATTAATGGTGGAGAGCCAAGATAAGCTACTCCTCGACGTATAAAGAAAAATTCTACTGTTCCTCTAATGTCAGATAAACCATTATATAGCCATAACAATTCTCCTCCAAGACCTAACACATCACCAGGGAGATTTGCTGTGTGGAGATTGTATCTAATAGAAATCGAAATGGGCTGAACATAAGGGCAGTGCAAAACAAGTGTGAAATGTTTTTCCCCACACCGTCGTACAACACATCACATCTGATATTTTCAACAACTGATATTTTCAGTGCCTGTAAAGATGATTTGCATGGAGGGTGTGTATCGCTCGAAAATAATACAGGTGGTCAAATTTCTCAAAGAATGAGGAATTCGGAAGTGCGGTCCACAGCAGGTCTCAAGATAATTTCTTTTTTTAAGTAAAAAATTGTTATTTTAGGCTTCTTGTCAGATTTATGGTGATTTTTTTTTTTAATTTTTTTGAAGAGGAATTCTCAAAAGCGTGTATTTGATGTGCACACCAAACAATAAAAAAAACAATGCGGCCTGCAAATCAGAGTTTTTTTGGTTCATTTTCCCGCCTCAGCTCCGTAAACAAACAAGCAACTCCTTTCTTCCGTTGACAAGGTTTTGTTTTGCCGGGTGTCCGAATTGAGTCGGGTTGGGTTTGACTTTTGGGTGCGCAAGCCCGAACCAATTCAAGTCCAGTTAAGACTTGGAAGCTCAGTCCAGCCGAGACTTATTACACCCACGCCCATCCTCACCGCACCCTTTATTTCTCAACGCCGCACAAGGGGCAAAAAAAAAAAAAAAAAAAAGGGGGCAAAACCCTTCGCCGCTGTTCTCCCTCTCGCCGCCGGCGGGCCGCAACCAGAACAAAACCCCTCCCCGACCGCCGCAAATATGAGCGGGAGCGCCTTCAACGCGTTCAAATCCGTGGCCCCGATCGAGTGGAGCCCGCGGCTGTACATCACCCTCGTCCGCGGCCTCCCGGGGACCCGCAAGCTCCACCGCCGGACCCTGGACGCGATGCGCCTCCGCCGCTGCCACCGCACCGTCGCCCACCGCAACACCCCCTCCCTCCTGGGAATGCTCCACCAGGTCCAGTCCAATCCCCAAAATCTCATCTTTTCGCTCTATTTTCTTGAAATCACCCCAATTCGCTCGCTCTTCTTATTAGTATTGATTATTGTATCAATATGGTGTTGTTTAGGTGAAGAGATTGGTCGTGGTGGAGACTGAGGCCATGTACAGCGCCCGGAAGCAGAAGGATGAGGAGCACAGAGCCGTCCGCCCTCCCATCGTCGTTAGCCATTCACCGCCTCCAACCTCTGATTCGACTCAGTAAAGGTAATACTTTTATTTATTTATTTATGTGGCAGCATGTTGCTAATTAGATAGGGGAGTTCACTTGCTATAACCTTGAGAAATCTAGAAGGGTTTTTCTTAGTTTGAATGGCCTGCCTTATGGTCTGCATAGATTAAGCTCATGCTCTTGGGAGAGAACTTCTAAACATCCCTAAGGCGGAGAAAAGTCTTGAGGAAGGATGATTGCGTGCTTGGTTGGAGACGGCAAGTTAAAAAAGGAGGTTGCGTGCACAATTAGTAAATAAAAGATCTTGTGTCCTTCTAGTGCAATTCTGCTGGTCTATGCAGTGCATGTTTTGTAGGGGACCTTGACCTGTTCTATGTTTCATAGAGTGAACAGGGGAAAAAAAATATTATAGAAAATGAAAGCTTTGGAAGAGGAGGGGAGTTGGTTCTAGTTATACACATGCCTGAAGTGAATTGAATTTTTTACCTTCAATTTGTCATATACAAGATCACGTAAGTCACAAACCCAATAATAGACTACAACATTGAATATGCCAAGCATGCTGCTAAATGGTCATTGGCATGCATCTCGGACCTGATCAGCCAGGTCAAGAGCTTCTCCACTTGTATTTCTAGTCGAGCATTGTTATCAAAGTGACTCACACAAGTGAGCAATATCCTACCAACTACATGACAAATTCCTTTTAGCCATTGGGCATGCTATTGGATTCCAATAGATAGATTTGGTTGTCAAAGTAGTCGACTTGCAAATGAACTTCAACTCCATCTCTTAAAATGATTCTTAGAATATCTTTCTTGAAAGTGGCTATGGTAGTTGATTCAAGTTTTCTTAAATCTTTTATTTTGTTTAATAATTCTATTAAGAAGTAGAAACATAGAATTTGATGTGCCAACTCCTTATGATGATGGTTTAATTGCTACTTCAAATTAACACTTCTACTTTGGTGCTCAAACTGTTTATAATAGTTGAGTTGTTAGATTTCCCATAGCGAGCAGGTTCTCCAGGGGACATGCATTTTCTAGTCTAGTTTTGTGATCAAGTTGTTATATCTATGGTTTAAAATCTCAGTATCGGGACGACCAATAGTTTTTAGTATCAATATTGTCAACATCGGGTATATCGGCCTCGATATCCCAATATTATAGGGTTTATGTCATATTTAGTTACCTCAAAATTTGGTATGATATTCCTAATTTATGTTGGAATTGACCGATATTTGAAACCATGATTGTAACTATCCTACAATATTTAGATATATCTTAAATTCAGGGAATCAGGATATATAGGGGCCGTTTGTTTCGCGTAAAACTCCGTAATTCGTAAAAGACTTACTACCCAGTTACAACTACGGCGTTTGTTTGGACCGTAATTCGTAAAAGACTTACGTAACTCAGCTAACACTCACTTGCAACCCAGTTACCACTCACTTACAGCCCAGTTACAGTTAATTTTGTGGTCATACAAATTTGTAATATTTTTTATATTAATATTAAAATTTTTTAATATTTAACTTTTTTAATATTTATTTGCAGTATTAAAACTTTTAAAATCACCAAATAGTTAATTTTGTGGTCAACTTTTTCACTTACGACTTATACATTACGATAACCAAACACCGTAAAGTACAATACACTTTCCCACTTTACAATTTTATATTACCAACCAAACACCGTAAAATTTATATACATGTAACTCATTTACAATTGTAAAAGACTTTACCAATTACAACTACGAATTACGGCCAGTTACGACAACCAAACATACCATAGTTGTGTTTGTTTTAAGGGTAAATTACAATATGGGTGTCTAATGTTTTTCTGAATCTCAAAATGGGTACCAAAGTTTATTGTGTCAAAACAGGTACACAAGCCCCATGTTCGTTAGTTTTCTAAACAGTCTGTTAGTTTGCTGGTTAGGGAGGCATGTGCAAGGCACATGACTCAATTTTTAGACAATTCTGCCCTTCTTCTTCTCCTTTTAATACCAACTTCTATTCTCATTTTAAACCAAAACCATCAACCTCATGGAGAAAGGTAAGTTCATAGAGGAATAGAAGATGAATTTGGTCCATCTCTCTCTACATAATCACCATGTTGTTGCCCAGAGAGAAGGTTCAAAGAGAATGAATTCGTGGAGAGAATGGGTAAAGAGAGTGAGAAGGTTAGAGACTACTATACATGAGGCACGAATAGTACAACACCAAATAAGATTCTAGTCAACCATGAAAACTATGACAAAGTTTGTAGTTTGTATGACCAATGAGTAGCAAAGACAATTAAAGATCATTGTGTGTGTGTGAGAGAGAGGGTTCAAAGAGAATGGGTTCACAGAGAGAATGGGTAAAAAGAGAGAAAGGAGGGAAGAATGAAGGAAGAAATGGTAGTTTGGTCTTAAATTAGGTCATGACATAGCACATGCTACAGTGGGGCCAAAACTAACAGCCTACTAACAGAAGTTAATGACATGTACCCAAATTGGAACAAATTAAAATTTGGTACCCATTTTGAGATTGTGAAATCTTAAGTACCCATTCTGCAATTTACCCTCGTTTTAACCTTTTAACATAAATGTAATGGATATAAGCCTTTATCAAGCCAATTCAAAATTCTAGTCACTTGGAGGTTTTTGGTATTGTCTTTTTAATCACCGGGTGACTTAGGCTTATTCTCATTAGATTCTGGAACAAAATTCTGGCAGTTGAAGAAATAAATTTATCCGAGCCTTATCAAGCCATGTTTTTGGTTTCTTTTCCTTTTTAAAACTGCTAGATTCAACATTTTAGCGTGTTTTGCAAATATTCATAATTAAGGTGTGATAATTATGTTCTACAAGATCCAGTTTGTTTTACTTTTTGCTCCAAAACCAGACACAAATTTTGTAAACTTTAACATCCTTGGTGAGATTGCTTACATAACCTGCCAATTGATAAGTTTTTTTGTATCACTTAAATTAGAGAGATGCATGAGCTGATTTTTCATACACGATTAGTTCCTATTATTCATTTAAGGTCTATTGTTGCCACATTTAGTTATTAAATTAGTAAATCTGAGTGCTTCTTCTCTATTGATATTCAACATTTTTGTTTTTACCATTGCAATAAATTTCACTTGCAAATTATTTGGGAAATACTCTAGTATCCTACAAGTTTTTCCTAACAAGTTATATAATAAAGGTGAAGAGTTGCCGCATTTGCACTGCAACATTAGATTTTGTGTAAATACATTTCTTAAACTTATTAATAATGAAGCTATCTAGCAGAAGGATCCAGTCTTTGTAGGCTTGATTCAGTTTTGACAAGTCTATTAAGGTTTTTCACTAAAAGCAGGATGGTGAACATCTTTGTTTAATGTCCATGTGATCTTTAGTTTGTCATTTCCCTTTGTTATGATTGAGTAAAGACCAGATTGGGTAGCTCTAAACAATAGTTCGAATTCTCCTAGAGTCAGAATCGGTCGACAGCATTGTTTTAAATATCGGCCGATATACCGGTATATCGGCCGAGATACCGATATTTTATCCAAAATGATACGGTAAGTGCAAAAATTTACCGGATATCGTTTTGGACCGATATGGGCTGATATATCGCCACGTGGCTGATATATCGACCGATATCCGAGATGAAATATCCGATATATCGGCTGATATAGTTACTTATTTGGATTATTATTATTTTTTTGCTTGAGAGATCATTTTATTTTATTTTATGTTCATGTGGTATTTCATTGATGTTTTATATGATGTTTGGATAATAACTTATTTCTTTTGTTGACTATTGATATATCAACTAGTATTTAGTACCATATCGCGATATATCACCCGATATCCGGTATCTAATTTTGTCGACCGATATATCGCCGATACCCGATATTTAAAACACTGGTCGACAGCTTTGGGTATCAAAATCAACCATATTGGCCATTTCATCTCGGTGATATCAGTCTTGGTAAAAAATATTTAAAGCTAATTAAAATTTGAATTTTTTTCAGATAGTAGCATTTTGACATTATTTTTAGAATAATTGATGAAGTTTGAATTACATTTGGACAAAACATTAGAGTACAAAGTAGTTGGTGTAAAGACATAAATTAATAGAGTTTTTATGATATTATGATGCAATTAATCTAAAAAACTAAGTATATTCCACTTAGTTACATTCATGACAACCATTTTCAATTCATTTTTTTAAATTTTCCTTTAATTAATTAGTTAATTATATTCATGGCAATATTTTGCAATAAAATTTAACAATTTTTTCTAACAAAATATCTAACAAACTAATGTATAAATTATCTAACAAACTAATTATACTGTACCTAATTTTATTCATAACAATCATTTTCTAACAATTTTCTAACATTTCCTAATAAACAATTAATTAATTACTTATATTGGAGACAACAAATGATTGCCCTTTTTTTATTTTTTCCCCCAACAAATCAGGTTTCAGTTTTAGCTTTTCCTAAGAGTTAGTTATAGAAATATGTCAAAATGTAATGAAAATTTGCACTTTAAAGTTTACATTAGTGTAAAAGACATGTTAATTTTCAGATTTTTGCAAAATTTGACTTCAGTATCATCACTATTCTAATTGAGAATTATGTAAGAGTATTATGTTTATATTCAAATTAAAAATATCCAGGGTGCTATATGAAAGCAAGGTAAATGGACTGTGTTTGTAGCTTGAAACGCGTCAGAACCATGGTTCACAGTCGCGGTCTCGGCCGCCGACTCGTCGGGCACTGAGACGGATCGGTCTCGGTGACTCGGATCGGTATCGGGCGATACGCGCAAAACGCTACATAGAAAGCTAAAAAAATTCTGAAAAATCACGATAAATCTTAAAAAAATGTAGATATTCATATTCATGTATCACATGTCTAAAATATATCACCTAGCACACTAAACATAAAGCGAAAGTATAAATACACGCGTCGTCGGTAGAAGCATATTAAAATACATGCACAATATAGTAAATTGAACAAACTACATTCATAAATACATGCTAATGTAGTTATTTTCACATTGAATTGGATGAGGCACAAAATTATCATCATAATGCCGAATCGACCGAGTCAATTCCGATTCTTGGCCTAGTCAGTCTCCTCTGAGTTGAGTCGACCGACTCGTGACTCGGACTCGTCTCGGAGTGGGCCGAGACGGATACGACTCGGCCGACTCGTCTCCGACTCGGCCGAGTCTTTGAACCATGATCAGAACCCAATTAAGTTAAACCAATGGGCAAAATACACTAATGGTACCCAAAGTTTTCGCTTGCAGAAATGGTACCCAAAGTTTTTTACTAGCACTTTGGGTACCCAAAGTCTCTTTCTAACGGAAACAGTTGTGACAGGGTGGGTAAATTGATCCATTTGCCCTCCCCTTATTTCTGAGTTAACTTCTATTAGGGATGTCAACAGTTTTCCTCTCTTTCTTCTCATTCAATCGGGAATGAATCACATCAAGAGCCCTCTTTGGGTACTCCACAATGCCACACCCAGAATTTACAAGAATTTTAGAGCACTTAAAAAATCTCCTTCCACAGTTCTTCTCTATCCTTGCTATTGTTTTAAATATCGGCTGATATACTGATATATCAGTTGAGATACCGGTATTTTATTCAAAACGATATGATAAGTGTAAAAATTTACCGGATATCGTTTTGGACCGATATTGGCTGATATATCGCCATGCGGCCGATATATCGGCCGATATCCAAGATGAAATATCTGATATATCGGACCTTATAGTTACTTAGTTGGATAATAATTATTATTTTTTTTCTTGAGATTATTTTATTTTATTCTATATTCATTGTGCTATTTCAATGATGTTTTTATATGAGTTTGAATAATAACTTACTTCTTTTAATAATGTCTTATATGTTTTTACTATTGATATATCAACTGTTATTTAGTATCATATCCCGATATATCACCCGGTATCCGGTACATAATTTTACTGGCCGGTATATCGCCAATATCCGATATTTAAAACACTGATCCTTGCTGTGATAGCTTTGTGCTAATACCACATTCACAACGCACTGATTCCTCATCTAGCCTTAGAATAAGGAAGATGAGGAAACTTAATAACAGGTGATGCTTGCATTTCAAACAAAAAAAAACGAGTGAAATATTAATACAGATAAGAAGAAAGAAATATGATGAGCTTGAAGCTTGGCCAATATTTACTAGTTTTTGGAGGTAGAAGGTTTGAATCAAGGGAAAAAGAGAAGGGTTTGTAATTGTAAACAAACAATCCAACCTATTCAAAGGAAGAAGATGAGGGTATCTTCGTCAGAAATAAGTGTCACATGACCTGCACGTGACACTTTTTAACCCTGCTACTAATGGAGGACCCAATTTGCTTAACGGTGAAACTTTGGGTACCCAAAGTGCTAGTAAAAAAAAAAAAATTGGGTACCATTTTTGCAAAATGAAAACTTTGAGTACCATTAGTGTATTTTGCCCTAAACCAATTAATGGGCTGGGTGTTTGGTCAAAAACCCATTAAAAATCACAAAAACTTTATGTCCAAGTTAAATGGGTTTTGGGTTCCAATTCGAACCTATTTGACTTATCTTAGATTCCATCCATTCCTGGTTGTCTTAAACCAAAAGGAGGTGGCTGCGGCAGCAAGCAAGAAGCAACAACAAGCAACAACAAGCGCCAACAGATTTGGAAAGGAATCGAGCTCTAGAAAGAGGCGATCGGGGTGTGAGTGTGTAGATCTGTATCTCCTCTTTCCTCTATCATTCTTCTCCTTTTTTCTTCTTTCTGTTTTTAATGATTTAAGATTAGGGGTTTTGCGATTCCGCTCGCTCTCGGCATAGAATCAGTTTGGAATCGTGCGGATTCGGTGGATATTGGCCGATATTGGTCGATATCGGACGATTCTGCAACGATCTGGCCAACTACGATTAAATTGTCCTTATTTGGTTCAAGGCATGTCCGATTCCGATACGAATCGACCGATTCGTATTTGAATCGGTCAAAACTTCAAACCATGCTCTAAACAATTAGTCTGCCATGAAAATTTATGTATATTGTACTCATTTGCTAGAGAAGATTGAATATTTAACAGGTCACATCTTTATCAAATATCACTGTTGTCAGAAATATATCTGATTAAGTAATGGTGTCAAATCTATAGAAGTCAATTGACCAGTATTTTCTTGATGGTAGATCTTACAATTGTTCATGATTCTTTAGTAGTTTTGATGCTTGGAGGAATAATATATTGGATATTGCCCCGCCTTAGCACACCCACACCCACACACAAATTTACTAGTGTTAACCTGAAAGGAATTTATTTGATTTTCGCACTTGAAGTTAGCTTATTAGTTTTTGTAATATAGAGACAAATTCCTTAGAAACTTATATATGCCTCTAAGGGTTTTCCTTGCTTTAGGGGAATATCGAGGATTGTTCCTTGGTTGCATGAACCAACGAAAGTAGGTATCCCTATATGGGGTACGTGGTTCTCAAGGCTCTATTGCATGGCTCTTTCTCATACTCATATTTATCTCTCAAGAATGTACATAAATTTAGGGAGACTGAGAATTGACTTCAAGTTGATAGCTGGGTGCAAAACTTGTTGCATTTTTTATGGAGATTTCTCAACTTGAGTTGCGCTCGATAGCCAAAGCCTTATTTTTATGGATAAGGGCTTATATGATGACAAAAATGATGATTATTATGAACTAAATTTGGGGGTGAGTACTAGGGAGATGCTATATTATTTTGCGCATGGTTTGGAAGCTTGTTTAAAAGCCCTGCACTATTGCGTATATCAGGTTAGCTTTATTGTTAATATATATTCTGGGCCTTCTAGATGCAATAAGCTGTCTCTTCCTTACCCTGATAAGAATCCTAATTCATGACATGGAGAGTGCTAGGGGGGGCTTAATCCCGTAAATTTATCAAGATGGAGTACTCTGTGAAAGTTGAGATGGATAAATGCAATGTGGTGAAAGGTAAATTAAAAATGAATACGTTCATAAAACGATAAGGGATAGCATAAGAGGGATAAGATGAGGGAGAATAGTTTGTGGAGGTTTCGAGTTTAGACACGCAGATGCGCAACGAAGACAGATGAGTGCGCATGTTATGAAAATGGTACTGTTGTAGTTGATGGAGCTTCTATACCTGGAGGGGAGTTGTAATAAAACCTGGTTTGAAAGTATGGCAATTTACAACATGGCAAAGGATACGGCCCTTAATAGAGTTGAATAGAATAAGGATCCAAGCATCTACCGGAGAAATTTGTGATAGAAGCATTTGTTATTAATAGTTTGGCTTACTCTGCATTCTTCCGAAGGTTTTACTTCTGTACTATTCTACTGAGTTGGATAGTAAATACTGGTCATAATAGACTTGGATACGTCTCTCCTTATAAATAGGGAAATTTGTTTAAAACAATTCTTCTACCTTTTGCTTATTCCTCTGTCCCAACTAGATTTCTATATAAGGAATGTAGGCTTGAATCAATATTAGGCCTAACTAGGCCTACCCGCTTGCAGACATAGAAAAACTCTAGCACCACAAAAGCAAATAGATATACAATATGATTTAAGAAATAGTAGTTACTATTTAGTAATAACATTGCTAGTCTCACCAATGTTATTGAATAAATTCCAGTAGCATGGCTTTCTCTCCAAATTAGGAACCTGATAGTATATTTTGCTTGAAATAGGTTCAATTAGTTTGTTGAATGTTGTTTGGGAATTAAACATATCCCTCTTTTCAATGAACTCCAAATTTAGGTTATGTTAGAAGAGATGTATAATATCATGGTATATCGGTCTCATGTCAAATATGGATGCAATTTCGTGTAGTAAGTTTATCTTCTCATCCCTTCTGGACTCTCACATTCTTGGAGAATCAGGGTTTCACTCCTTAGGTGGGCCAGCTTAAATTGCACAATGAATAACATTTTTTCCTACTAACTAACTGGTCTACCATGTTATATCAATGCTAAGACTATTTGATGTTCGGTATACACACGGTTCCTAAAAGTTTCTTCAATATTTCATGCGGCCTTCTTAGTGCTAAAATGCACATCATGGCTAATTCCATTTTGACTGTGAAAATGTTAGCATTGTTTAATCTCGGTATCGACCAATGATTTTTATTATCAATATCGGCAATCTGATATCAACTTTTATTATAAGGTCAATATCGTATTAGGTATCTCAAAACTCTATACGATATTGCTGATATATATTTATCTATAATATATATGTCAAAATCAACTGACGTTTGAAACCACGTGCAAATGATAATAGTTGCATGGAGTAGTGAATTAATGTCTCTATCTATTTATTTGTGAAATAATAGCGCATGCCATTTGAAACAACACTTAGATGATGATAGTTACATGGAGTAGTGAATAAATGTATCTATTTTTTGCTAGTATATTTCTTTTGAAAGAGGTTCATTTAGTTTGTTGAATGTTCTTTGGGAATTGAATGTTTCAACGAACTCCTAATTCAGGTTATGTTAGAAGAGTTGTATAATATTATGGTGTATTGGTCTTGCCATGCCTCGAAGATGAATGCAATTTCCTGTATTAAGTATATCTCATCCGTTCTAAACTCTAGAGAATTGGGGGTTACTTCTTGGATGGGTGAGCTTAAACTGCATAATGATAAGGTATTTTTTTGTACTAACCGTCTTACTGCATTCTATTAACGCTATGAAATTTGATGTTAGGTAGACGCACGGTTCCTAAAGTTCCTTCAAACTGTCATGCCGTCTTTTAGCGCTAAAATGCACATTATGGCTAATTCCATTTTGACGGGAAAAATTTTAGGTGTATGGTTTAAAATCTCGGTATCAGCCAATGGTTTTAGTATCAATCAACAATCTCCTATTGACTGATATTATAGGGTCAATCTCGTTTCATGTGCCCAAACCCTAATACGATATTGCTTATATACACACACATATACACACACATATATCATTGCTTATACACACACACATATACACACACATATATATCATAGTACATTTGAAACAATGCTAAGATGATAATAGTTGAATGGAGTAGTGAATAAATACGATATTGATTATATATATCTGTGTGGAATATTTCGCTACAACCACTTTCATAATTAGAAAAAAAACTCAGCGTCATAATTTGATTTGCTATAGCCTCATTCACGTCAGCAAAAACTGATTTTTCTCGACCACTACTTGTTTATACATTTTCATTTCCTATTTTACCCTTTCTCATTGCGCCTGACGTTTCTCACCCCTCAACCTTGACCGCGACGCAGAGTAATTCGTGAGTCGACCTATGCGGTCAAGATTGCCGTAGGGGTTAGAAGATGGGCGGGGATCCTCCCTCCTGGGGTCGGGGGTGGAGCCCCTTGAATTTTTTTTTAGGATCGATCTTTTTGCAGATCTCGTTTTGTTCCTGCTCGCGTTGAGTTTTGTGAAGACTGACTGAGAAATAGGGCATTTTGTGAGGACTGTGAGCATGATCGCAGTCCGCACAAAACCTTAAAATAGGGCACTTTGTGAGGGCTGCGACTTTTAGTCCTATATTTGCAGTCCTCGTAAAACTCAAATATAGGACATTTTTGTGAATACTACGATCATGGTCACAGTCCTAATAAAGAGAAAATCGATCATGCTCGCAATCATATAAAGACTCAGAAACATGATATTTTTGTGAGGACTGTAATCATGGTCGCAGTCCTCATAAATAGTGCATTTTTAAGGACTGCAATTATGATCACAGTCCTTATAAATAGTGATCGCAGTCCTCAGAAATAGTACATTTTTTGAGGACTGCGATTATGATCGCAATTCTCAGAAATAGGACTGTGATCATATTGTGAGGACTGCGATTATAGTCGTAATCCTCAGAAATAAGACATTTTTATGAAGACTGCGATCATAGTCCCAATCCTCTATACTATGATGATTTTGTGATGACTGCGACTTGGGCATTTTCGAAGCGGTCCGTTATTTAAAGCGATTACTTAGGGGCATTTTCGTCTTTCGCTGTTGATGAGCACTTCAGCGCTTGACACGTGAATGCACACCCTTACTTTAAAAAAAAAGTGGTTGAAGCGAACAAAATTATGAAGCTGAGTTTTTTTCTAATTACGGTTCGACATAGGGGGTGTAGTGAAATGCCCCTATATATATATATATATATATATATATATATATATATATATATATATATAGGGTTACTGTACCTCAGCCTGCAGGCTAAGATAGTTTCTCAGCCGGCAGGATGTGGCTGAATATATGCCACACATCGGCCGCAGTGTGTTGGCGCAAAAAAAATCAAAAAAATCCCGCCTAAACAATCGCGAAACAAATGACCAAAATACCCTTTTTTAAATTCTAAACTGGAATAAGTCATGAACAAACAAAATTTCAGTTGAATATATCTACAGTTATAAAATTCGTAATTTTAATACATCAAAAAATATAATTAAAAAAAATTGGATCAATATAATGTAAAATAAGCAGAAGCATTGAAAATTTAAAAAACATGCCATGGTCGCAGACTTAATACAATATAACAACTGCGACACAGTCGCAGTCACTAGTCGCACTCATAGTATAACAAAACTTTTTTATGCGACCTAATACAATATAATTTCAATTTTATATGACAACTGCGACACAATCGCAATCACTAGTCGCAGTCATTGTATAACAAAACTTTTTTATATAACGTCTGCGACCCTAGTCACATTCTATCGTACAACAATGCGACCTCCTTCAGTACTGCGACCAAAGTCGCAATCTTCTTTCCCATGCCTTATGTAAAAGATTTTAATATGCAACTAGGGTGGATTAGCCATGCGACCCTGAGATCAATTCGCGTATATCAAATCTTATAAAAATTACTATATTAATTACACTGAATTAAATGAAGTAATTAATATTCTTTCTACCGTGATACAACAACAGTCTAGAAAAAAGAGATGCACTAATGTTAATCTCGAGAAAGGAAAGATGTGCACCATACGTAATCTAAAGATATAGGCAAACAATTTTATAAACCTTTATATAATGCTTGTAACTAATATATTATCTCATACCTAAAAACTATATTTTTGTTCTTCCTTTTCAATTTGATTTCAAAAACATCCCCCGCCGCCATACCCACTAATATATTATCTCATACCTAGAAAGGAAAGATGGTCGCAGTTGCTGGCGGCAGTCTTAATCTAAAACAACACTACGACCTTGGTCGCTATGGATGTTAATATAAAGGAAACACTTACTTAACGTATGCGACCTAAGTCACAGTCCATGTAATGCAACCCTAGATTGCAGTTGCTGGCCATCTTTATCAATAACAACACTGCGACCTTGGTCGCAATTAACCATGTACACTGCGACCAAAGTCTCTGACTAAGGTCGCAATTTAAATGTACACTGCGACCAAAGACTCTGACTACATTATATACAAAAAAAATAAACTATAAGTAGAAATTTATCGCAGGCTGAAAAAA
This sequence comes from Agave tequilana, assembly GCA_038442645.1. Classification (NCBI taxonomy): domain Eukaryota; kingdom Viridiplantae; phylum Streptophyta; class Magnoliopsida; order Asparagales; family Asparagaceae; genus Agave; species Agave tequilana. The sequence goes on from JAVJIF010021457.1 coordinate 77,947, forward strand.
TTGATCTGAAAAGATTTTATATTTTCAGAAAAAATTTTATCGCAGGCTGAAAAAATATAACTAGATCTTTCAAAAAAGAGGTAAAGAAATAGGGCGAAAAGTAATTTATATAAAATAACCTAAATCCTATAAAGAGCGGCAAAAAAAAGGGGGGAAAATAATAATAAACAATAAGGAAAGTTATCGAAAGGGGTATTTGGTAATTTAACTTCTTCCTAAAAGCGGGCCGCAAGTCAGTGAGGTAACAAATTGAGCCACGTCACCGCAGGCTGAGAGAGTACTCTCAGCCCACAGGCTGATATACATTTTTCTCATATATATATATATATAATATTGAAACCACGCTTAAATGATAGTAGTTGCGTGGCATGGTTCACAGTCGCGGTCTCGGCCACCGACTCGGCGGGCACTGAGACGGATCGGTCTCGGCGACTCGGATCGGTCTCGGGCGATACGCGCAAAACGCTATAAAGAAAGCTCAAAAAATTCTATAAAAATCACGAAAAATCTTTAAAAAATGTGGACATCTATATTCATGTATCACATTTCTAAAAATATCACTTAGCACAATAAATATAAAGCGAAAACATAAATACACACGTCGTTGGTAGAAGCATATCAAAATACATGCACAATATAGTAAATTGCACAAACTACATTCATAAATACATGCTAATATAGTTACTTTCACATTGAATTGCGCGACGATTAGGCAGTGGGGCAATCTCCAGATCTGAGCGAGAGAGAGGTAAGTTTTTTTCTTTTCTTTTTTTTTCTTTATACCCGTTCGTCACTGGTGAATATACGTTTCGAGCCGACTCGGTCGAGAATCAGAGTCGACTCGGTCGACTCGGCCGAGTCATGACTGATTCGGCCGTGAATCCGCCGAGTCGACTGAGTCAACTCCGATTCTCGGCCGAGTCAGTCTCTTCTGAGTTGAGTCGACCGACTCGTGACTCGGACTCGTCTCGGAGCGGGCCGAGACGGATACGACTCGGCCGACTCGTCTCCGACTCGGCCGAGTCTTTGAACCATGTTGCGTGGGTAGTGAATAAATGTATCTATCTATTTATTTGTCTAATATTGAAAAGCTAGTTTGTGTTCTTAATATATTTCAGTTGCAATATAAGGAGGTTTGTTGAGGAATGTAGATGGAGCAAATAAACCAATCTGAGTTCCATTCCGTATCTGTAAATATGGATGTCGAGTATCCATCGTCTAAAATATGTATACGAACATTGGCAGTGCCAAACTATCAAGAATATATGAAAAAGATATCCAGTTGACCAATACATATTTTGAATATACAAGTAAAGTTACTAGCTTGTGTAAATTAATTTGTAGGTAGTGTTCAATTATGTAACATAATGGTAAAAAACTAGCGTGATTTCTTTGGGAAGAAATAGCCAGTGTTGTAAAAGGTGCTAGGAGGTTCTGGATATTGGGTGGTTCTACGCACCTGACCAGTGCCTTGGGAATCACCTTGGGAAAAAGGTTTTTCTTTTGTTACTAAATGGTGAAAAAACAACAGGAAAATGTATAAAATCACATAAAACTCTGGAACATCCTAGAAATTTGGGAATTTTCTTTTGAAGCATCTGTTTAAAGCAGAAAAGGAGGAAAACAACGACAACATGACATAGAGAAAGAAGAAGAAAGCAGCAGCATGAAAGAAAAATAAAAATAAAAACAATAAAAAAGGGAAAAAATTAGAAGTGAAAGAGAGAAGAAAAAGAGGTGGAACTGAAGAAACAATAGGCAAAGTGGTAAAACTCAACAATTAGCATGGTTCAATTAAATAATTTATAATAGGAAGAACAAAGTATAAAATATGAAATAAATGCCTTTTATGGTCAATGATCATTGTCCGCATCGGCCTTACTATCAGAATATGGTCTATGTTGGGGAGCTTAAGCCTAGGGTTTTGGGAATTTGAGATAGGAAGTGAGGAGGGAGGGGGAAAGGAGACCTTAAACTAGATATAATTTGAGTAGTTTAGAAATTATACAGCCCACTTACGTTGGTCTAAAAGCACCTGATTGTAGGCTAGGCACCCCCAAATGCACCCGTGTATGCCTTAATCCCGCTTATGGCTGAAACTGGACGAAATAGTATTGCTTCCTCCAATTGTTAGTTATATTCAATAATATTTTGTAAGTATCTTCATTCGAGCTGAACCCAAATTTAGTTTTTTAATCAAATATGCATGTTGAGTTCTATATCCAAACAATATCTTGTATCTGAACCTGTTGAAAGAAACAAATACAAATATATCATAATACCTATATCTGCTTCATTCACACTTGCTATTTGGTGACAACTAGGAAGGCAAGGTCACCATATGTACGAATGCTTAGTTGTGCTGCACATTGTCAAGACTGCATAAGAATTTGACAAATTTGATCATGGCCTTGCATGAGTTAGAACTATCCATGAACACATTGTTGCATAGGGAATTATTTATTTTGAAAGTATCATTATTGACCATAGTTCATGTGTGTAGCTGCCCACTGCGTGACCTTTTTTGCAGTATAGTATTTTGATAATTGATGGGTTGCAAGATGAACAGGGAAGGTTGGTACAGATCAAGCCATGGATCTTGGACCTCTTGGTGGCCATATGATCTCAAGGTAGCCAAGTGTTTATTATACTTGTTATACTTGTTCTCCTTTTACGATCAAGTATATGCAAGCTATATATGTAAGGTTGAGTACTTCAAGAACGATTGACATGCCAAACTTGTGTCCTCATTGACCACCTTTTACCTTACATCTGTCTCTCTGATGGTTTAAAGTCGTGGTCTCGACCGCCGACTTGGCGGACACTGGACGGATCGGTCGCGGCGACTCGGATTGGTCTCGAGCGGTACGCACAAAATGCTACATAAACTCATTTTTTTTTGGAAAAAATCACAAATCGTAAAAAAAATATAGACATCAAAATTCATGTATCACATGTCTAAAACAAAATTGTTTTGAGGGGGTAGTTGAGAAAATATGACGACTTGGGTACATTTAGAAATATGAAAGATTTGAGGGGATATATATAAAAAACTCAAAAATTAAAAAAGAAAATAAAAGAAAAGATTAAGAGGGGTGGGGAGAGACAGAGAGAGAAAGAGAGGGAGATCGGGTGTGAGAGGGGTGAAGGAGACAGAGAGGGGGGAGAGAGACCAAGAGAGAGAACAGAGGGAGGGAGAGAGAGGGTTAAGAGAGAGAGAGGGTTAAAGAGAGAGATCGGATCGGGTGAGAGAGGGGGGAGAAACAGAGAGAGATCAGAGGGGAAGGGAGAGATCGGAGAGAGATAGGCAGGCGGCGGAGATCAGAGGGAGGGGAGAGATCGGAGGGGAAGAGAGATCAGATAGAGAGGCGGGTGGTCGTGGCAGCGGGCGGGCGAGCGGCAGATGGTACGGCGGTGACAGTGCGGGCGACCGACAATGTCGATTGAGGTAAGTCTCTCCCTTTCCTTTCTCCGATCTCTCTTTCTCTCTCTTTCTCCTTTTATGTGTGACTCGGCTAATTTTAACTAATTTTTCTACCACGGTCTTCTTGTTGGTAAAATATTTTTTTGAGTTGTTTTATCTTTGCTTTCGCCCTTGTACACATTTCACATTATCTTAGTATCAGAGCACAATTAGGTAAGATTTACATATTAGTCATGTATACTTGCTTTCTTGAATCTAGTTGAATTTTATTCAAAACTCAAAAAATTAGTATAAATTAGGAAACTTTGACACAGAAATTTTTCCCTAAAATTCCGTACGATTGATATCTAACAAAGGGCAACGTGGCTTTGTAATTAAGGAAACGCTAAGTGCGAAAAATCTCCCACCTGAGTTGCGCCGACCTGACCAATTGGATTGGTAAAATTGGAGTTTGACTGGCTCGACAATTTTAGAAAACAAAAAAATTTCAAAATTCAAAAGCTAAAAAAATAATTAGTTTGCTTTGCTTTTCATATTGCATTTAGGATTCATACACTGCATACCAAGTTCAATGAATTTTCAATCCATCCTAGCTGACATCATGGCCAAGCTTAATAACATACTCCAAATCTCGGATAATGTGAACAAAAATTTAGATAAGATTATAGATAGAAAAGTTGTGGACAAACCTGATAGCACATTCCTCCATATTCACTCTCATAGTAAAAGAGTTTAGTGATATCCCAAAAGAGCTTCAAGACAAACCACTACCAATATGTGACACCCATCCCGAGATTGAATATGATTCTAAATAGTTTACATATCACCCAGACAGATTCTAATAAAAAAACTAGATGATGACATCGTAGAGTCTAGTACTTTGATTTCCCTGAAGTCACCGCTATTACAGAGCTTATTGACGTTTTTTTTAAAGATGTGACACACAATAATATTTTAGTCAAACACATTTGACTCACCTATTATTAGCACTGCATTTTCACAAATAAGCTACAAGACATGTGAGTCATTGTGGATAATGAAAGCTGTACCGATGCAGTATTCTTTGAGGTATTTGAAAATAATGGATTAAAGTCGTTACCACATTCTCACTCATTTAAGGTACCATTGATCAAATTCACAGTCATAAGAGTTCAACAATCGTGTTTAATCTCAATCGATTTTCATCTCTATTTTTTGAGAACTATATTGCATATGTTAGGAACCAAGTCTAAGTTCTCCATTACTTTTCAACTCCTAACTGATTGTCAAACTGAGGACGTCCATGATATTGCATTATCATCTTTTGCATCACATGTGCACGTGGAATCACATTACGATTTACACAAAAAAGTCATAGATAAAATTGCTCAAAATAACGTCAACTATGAGATTCGAATTGACATTAGAAAATTATTTAAAACTTTTAATGTTGGTGATGTTATTTTACTTGCTTGTAGTACTGATTCGTTTCAAATCTTAAAGAAACTAAATTGTTATGTTTATGTTATTGATTTTGGTATCAATTTTATTTTCAATATTGAAGATTAATGGATTAAAAAGGTTTTGATTTTAACCCTAACAACTTCTTTATTGATGAGCTATCCCATGAGCCTATTTTTGAGAGACCATTCATTCCATCAATTTCAAATATCTACCTACTATACTGGATCAGATTTATAAATTTTTAGATAAAATTATCAAGACTTATAAGTATTTGATTTGATGGGAAGGAAGAGCACTGACTGATCCTAACAAATTGAAGCAAGATGAGATCACTTTTATTATTGACTCAACGGAGTCCAGCTCTCTCCAACACGGGGAGAATGGTGCAGACAACGAAATGAAAATATGGCAAAATTTCATTGTTGGAGAAGATGCACCAATTTAACATAGACCCAGTAGTTCTCCTAGTATTAGGATTTCTAGTTTCTATTTTTTGTATTTTGATTTTAGTAATCTGATTTGCAGTAGGAACTAGTTTCCTTTTTTTTTTTTCTTTCTTTTAGAGTTTTGATTTCTTTTAGGAATTAGATTATGTAATCCAAATAGAAGTAGGAGAATACAATTTTGTAGCTATATAAAGGCCCAATGTATTCACTTTTTCAATGAATAATCAATGTAAGTTTTTCTTTACTCTCAAATTAAGTTATTATTGGATTTCTCGATCTTAAATTTTGTTAGTGGTGGAATATCTTAATCAGATTCAATTAGTAATGGAATACTCTAATTGATTTATCTATCTCTATTATCTCTTTATTTCCCCTTTAAAATTTTCTTCTCAAATAAATCTTTGTCGAATTTAGCAACTTCAGCTTCATTTGCATAAATATCTCGACTCTTTGATGATCTTTTTTTCATCGACTGTACCTGTTCTCATCTGCGTGAGTTCAGAGATTAATGAACAATCAACAATCAAGCTAAAATCAAATTTATAATCATCTCAGGTATTTTTCTTATTAGATCAATTTTTTAATTACAAGTTTAAATTTATATTATCTAGTTTGTTATCTATTCTGATATAATATCTACATCAAATGGGAGCGAGTTTGCTTCTCTCTTGTGATCGTTTGCCTTCTTTATTGTGTATAGAACTCGTTTACCTGCATAATTATTGATCTAATTAGCAATTTAATTTCTAATATTGATTACACAAAGCTTGTCCAAAAAAAATCATAACTGATATTATCTGTTTTAACTAGTTTTCCTACCAACGGTCTTCTTGTTGGTGAAATGTCTCTTTGAGTTATTTTATCTTTTATTTTTGCCCTGTACATGTTTCACATCATCTTGGTATCAAACACAGTTAGGTGGAATTTACATATTAATCACGTATATTTGCTTTCTTGCATCTAGTTAAATTTTATTCAAAACTAAAAAAATTAGTGTAAATTAGGAAACCTTGAAAGGTAAGTTTTTCCTTGAAATTTTGTACGATTGGTGTCTAATCAAGAAAGGATACTCAACATGATTCTGTAATTAAGGAACGTCAAATACAAAAAATCTCCCATATGAGTTGCGCCGACCTGGCTAATTGGACTGGTAAAATTGGGTTTGACTGGCCCGATAATTTTAGAAAACAAAAATTTTTTTTCAAAATTCAAAAGCTAAAACAATAATTAGTTTGCTTTGCTTTCATATTGCATTTAGAATTCATACATTGCATACCAACTTCAATGGATTTTCAATCCATCCTAGCTGACATTATGGCCAAGCTTAATTACTTACCCCAAATCTCGGATAACGTGAACAAAATTTTGGATGAGATTATAAATAGAAAATTTATGGACAAACCTGATAGCACATTCCTCCGATATTCACTCCCGTAGTAAAAGAGTTTAGTGATGTCCCAAAAGAGCTCCAAGACAAATCACTACCAATATGTGACACCAACCTGAAATTGAATATGATTCTGAAGAGTTTACATATCACCCAGACATTGATTCTAATGAATAACTAAATGATGACATCGTAAAGTCTAGTACTTTGATTTTCCCTGAAGTCCCCACATTACGGAGCTTGTTGACGTCTTTCTTAAAGATGTGACGCGCAATGACATTATTCAAACACATTTGACTCACTTTCCTATTATTAGCACTACATTTTCACAAATAAGATACAAGAACTGTAGAGTCATTGTGGTAAATAAAAGCTATATCAATGCAGTATTTTTGAGGTATTCAAAAATGATGGATTAAAGTCATTATTGCATTCTCACCCATTTACGGTACCATGAATCAAATCCACAATCATAAGAGTTCAACAATCGTGTCTAGTCCTGGTTGATTTTCATCTCTACCTTCAAAGAACTACGTGGCATATGTTAGGAACCAAATCTAAGTTCTCTACTATTTTTCAGCTCCTAACTGATTGTTAAACTGAAATCGTCCATGAGACCGCATTAACATCTTTTGCATCACATGTACACGTGGAATCACATCATGATTTACACAAGAAAGTTATTGATAAGATTGCTCAAAATAACGCCAACTACTATATTTGAATCGACATTAGAAAATTGTTTGAAACTTTTAATGTTTATGATGTTATTTTACTTGCTTGTATACTGATCCATTTTAAATTTTTAAGAAACTAAATTGTCATGTTTATTTTATAGATTTTGGTATCAGTTTTATTTTCAATGGGCCTGTTTGTTTCGTTGCAAAACGTCGCAAGTCGTAAGTTGTAAAATGATAATGAAAAAAGTGAACTGTAGCAGAGAAAATATATTGTGTTTTACGGTGTTTGGTTGATAAAGTGAAGTGTAAATGAAAAAGTATATTGTGTTTTATGTGTTTGGTTGATAAAGTGAAAGTGTAAATGGTAAAGTGTATTGTGTTTTACGGTGTTTGCTTGATAATGTAAAGTGTAAGTGAAAAAGTTGACCACAAAATTAACTGTAAAAGTGATTTAAATATTATAAATACTATTAAATTAAATCTACTATTACAAATTAAATTATATTAATAAATTTGAGATAAAAAATTAATAATCTTAATATTTTATTTATAACAATAATATTAATAAATATTAATATAAATAGTAAAATATTACTAAAATATTAACTAAATAAATAATATAAAATTTTAAGAAAATCTAAAGAACATTAATAAAATTTTAAGAATACTAACAAAATATAAATATTAAAAATTCTTACAAAAATAATAAAATATAGTTATTATATTATAATATTAAAAATACTTAAAAATTATAATAATATAAATTTTATTATAATATTATTGTAATATTATAGAAATATAAAATTAACAAAGTAAAATATAATTATAATTTAATAATAAATTATCATTATAGTATTATTATACTGAATTATTATTACAATATTAACATAATAAAATATTAATATAGTAATAAAATATATTATGATATTAATAAAGTAATTTTTTATTAAAAAATAAATAATTAAATATATAGTAAAGTATAATATTGTTATATTAATAAAATATTAACTCTAAATAAAATAATAAAAAATGGAATAAGTATTAATAATAAAGTATTAAATAAAATATTAAATAAAAATATTAAATTAAAATAGTAAAATATTAAATATTAAAACAATACTAAAAACTAAAAAAAATTAAAGATTAAAAATATAAAATAATTAAATAATTAAATAAGAAATTGAACACTATTTAAAATATTAAATATTTAATAACATTAAATTATATATTGATTATCAAGTAACTGTAAGTGTACTATAAGTGAGAGTTACATGACCACAAAATTAACTGTAGCAACTGCAAGTAAGAAAATATGAGTGTAAAAGTGAGATTTACATGATCACAAATTTAACTGTAGCAACTGCAAGTGGGAAAAGAAGAGTTGCATTTTGCAACTTGTTTTTCAGCCAAACAAACAACGGAAAATGTAAAAGAAGTTTTACGACTTGCGTTTTGCGGCGAAACAAACACGCCCAATATTGAAAATCTAGTGGATTACAAAAGTTTTGATTTTAACCCTAGCAACTTTCTTGTTGATGAGCTATCCCATGAGCTTATTTTTAAGAGAACCTCCATTCCACTAATTTTAAATATTCTACTTACTACAGTGGATCAAATTGATAAAATTTTGAATGATGAGATTATCATGACTTGTAAGTATTTGGTTCGATGGAAAAGAAGAGCACCGACTTATCCCAATAGGTTGAAGCAAGATGAGATCACTTCTATTACTGACTCGACGGAGTCGACTTCTCTCTAACACAAGGAGAATGATGCGGACAACGGAACGAAGATATGATAAAATTTTCATCGTTGGAGAAGACGCACTAACTCAATATAAATCCAATAGTTCTACTAGTATTAGGTTTTTTTAATTTCTATTTTTGTATTTTTAATTTTTAGTAATCAGATTTACCGTAGAATTATTATTTTTCTTTTTATGTATTTTTTCTTTTAGACTTTTGCTTTTTTTTAGGAGTTGAATTATGAAATCCAAATAGAAGTAGGATAGTACAATTTTGTAGCCTATATAAAGACCTCAATGTATTCACTTTTTCAATGAATAATTAATAAAATTTTTTCTTTACTCTCAAATTGAGTTTGATTATTAGATTTCTCGATCCTAATTCTATCAGTGGTGGGATGCTTTAATTAGACTCAATTAGTAGTGAGATGTTCTAATTAGACTCAATTGAGTTTGATTATTGGATTTCTCGATCCTAAATTCTATCAGTGGTGGGATGCTTTAATTAGACTCAATTAGTAGTGAGATGCTCTAATTGATTTAATTATTTCTACTCTCTCTATCTCCCCTTCAAATTTCTTCCTCTCAAATAAATTTTCGTCAAAGTCAGAAACTTCAGCTTCGTTTGCACAAGTGTCTCGACTCCTCGACGATGTTATTTTCGTCGACTGTAGCTGTTCTCATCTGTGTGAATTTAGAGATCAACTAACGATCAACAAGCAATTTAAGATCAAATTTACAATCATCTCAGGTATTTTTCTTATTACATCAACTTTTTAGTTACAAGTCTAAATATACATCATCTACTCTGTTATCTATTCTGATCTGCTATCTACATCAAAAGTGAGCGAGCGAGTCTGCTTCTCTCTTGTGATCACTTATCTTCTTTATTACGTATAAAACCCATTTACCTCCATAATCATGATCTAATTAGTAATTTAATCTCTGATATTAATTACACAAAACATGCAAAAAAAAATCAGAACTGATATTATCTCTTTTAACTAATTTTCTTACCAATAGTCTTCTTGTTGGTGAAATGTCTCTTTGAGTTGATTTATTTTTTGCTTCCGTACCGTACACGTTTCACATCAATTGGTGTGGTAGTGGTGGGAGACATGATGTGAAAAGATGATGACCACCTGTTCCTTCTCACTTGTTTTTTTCTCTTGACATTTCCTGGCTTTTGACACCTAAAGGTGATGAAGGTGGTCAATTCAAAGCCTGGTAAGGATTGGTCAATCTCGCTAACAGAAATGTATAGTCCCCCCACCCTTCTCCCCTCTTTTCCCTGTTCTTTCCTTTTCTGTCCCCCCCTCCCCCAAGGGTTGGGGAAGAAAACCCTTAGATAAGATTTTCTTTATTGCATGTGGAACACACTAAAATAGTTAGCAGTAGCCTGTGCTATATTTTTGATTGCCCACTATTTACAAGCCTATTTTGCTCTCTATTAAAATAAATGAAAGTAACTTGAACTTCCAATTAGGCACTGTAGACTTAGGTTTGGTTCTTGGACATAAAAATATAGAAATATAATGGGTCGTCTTGAGAAAACAAGCAAAGGACACATAGGACCATATCCACACTAGCCTATGCCATGTCTAGCTCCGTATGCTATGTTTTCCTTTGTCAGTTCACCGTGCAACACATCTTATGTCATAATCAATTCTCGGTAAACAACATGCGTTATAGAAAGCCTCTTTTATGTTTATTCACAAGCTTGAAAGAAAGAACTAAAATTTAGTAACCAACAATCTCAAATATGCAGATATTGCTGAAGCAACTAAATCCTTAACTATTGTTTCAAAAGCATGTGTTTTGGTGCTAAATGAAAGCCTTTAGTCTAATTTAATAAAAATCATTTTTTCAGAAATTAGCCAGGTGGAAAACACAAGTACAATTAGAAGGCAAAAGATAACAGAATCTTATGTAATAGTGATGGTCTTTCTGGAAATCATCCAAGTTGAAAATGACAGCACAACTAGAATATATGTACAAGTAACATAGGACAAAATAAGATATTCAAGTATAAGGTTTTCTACACCACGGACTTGACATATCTTTAATTTATGCATTCTTCAACCAGAATTAAAGCCATTCTTCTCTATCCCCCAAAAGAGGATGGAAAAAGGCCACTCGAGTATGTAGAAAAAAAGGTAAAATGTGAAGCTTGCGTTCGGTAAGTTGTAGACTTGGATCACTCGAATCTGGCGGAACAAAGCAACATATATCCGTAGCTTGGATTATCAAACTTGAGTTTGAACTTCATTCTGGCTTATGAAAATGAACAGAAAACTGACTTTTTCTTGAAAAACTGTGATAGCTGCCAAGCATTTTATCTTGATCCGTGATGCTTCTAGAACTTAGGTCTCCTTTCTTGCCTGGGTTAAAACCCCACATTAGTTGTTCTACTTCTCCATTTCTATAATGCTAGAACCAGGACAGCCTATGACAATTTTACAATTAGAGTGCCCTTGATTTGATTATAACCCTATGGCATGCATTTTATTGTTCCTCCCTCCCTCTATTGATTTTCATGAAAATGTGATTCTTTTGTCCTTGCAATGGATTCTCACTTTCTGTATACTGTGAAGTTCTAGCCTACAAACTCTAATTTTGCTTATAACACCTGCAAGCATCTCATTAGTTTAATTTTCTTGAATACTATCATCTACAGGAGCAAACATGAAAGCACTCTCGTAATCTCACAGAAACTTTTGACATCACACTTAGATGACTTAGAATATTTTAACTTTGCATTTGCTTTAGACCTCATATTGATGCTTTTCAACTCTTCCATCCTCTATATTGAGACACGAGTGCTATCAAAACAATCATGGTTTGGTATTTTCTAATAATATAAACACTTCGATGCCAAATGATTCTAATCCACTGTCTCACGACTCTCACCTGATCCAGGTGCAGTACAAATTTGTTTGCCATCTTTCTTTTCAAGTATTTTCACTTTCCCGCATCCAATCTATAGCAATGTCTAGTTGCACAGTTTGAATGGATTATAATGATCCATTTGTGCAGTTCGCCTCTTTCTGACCTTTCAGGTTTGAAGTTTGAAAAGATCTTGCTGCTGTTATGTCTAATATTGATTTGATTTACTGTCAAGTCATTTGCCATTGGACCATTACATTATCGAAGTAACAGAACATGCCTACATATTAATTAGGTTAGCAGATGTGGGTCCATTTGTTTTAACTCTCATATTTCTTGATGGGCCTTCAGTTTCAAGGGTGAGTTTTTTATTTCATTATTCTCTTCAATTAAACTGGTTGACACAACCCACCTTTTTCCTTGACAAATGAAAAGAAATGAAAATAAGGGGAAAAAAGGAGAAAAAAGAAGAAGATAAAGTTGGAAAGTCTGAAAACATTAGGATTTTTAAACGCTCAAATAAAAGGAATGTTATTCACTTAACTTCAGGATAGATCTCGAGTCTTGATATTTCCTTTTATTTCTTCTGCAAGTATCTTGCAAATCTAGTTTTCAGATTAGTTTGCGGGTGATGATTTCTCCACCTTAATTAATTTCGGCTTTCAATTGAGTATCATGAACTTTTATTAATTATGGTGGGTTTCCCATCGGTACAAGTCCTTCCAGTTTTACTTTTCTTAAGCCTAAGATTTTAACTGTATGATCTTCTTATCCCTTGCTTCTTGCAATTTTCTTCTAAAGCTTTTACTTGTTTTTCTTTATATGCAGGCTAGCTGAAGGCGTAAAAATCATGCAGGATGTCTCTAATTCCGTGGTTTAGTGCTTGTGATATTTATATTCAAATGGAAAATCCTTTTTTGTATCCGTTGTGGATGTTTACCTGAAAACGTTTGTTTACTTACCTGTTTCACTGTTGGTATTTTCGACAATTATCTACTACCGAACAGGTTCTGTAGTTTTGCTGCAATTTATGGATTCCTCAAAGAAGCAGGTCTAATGGATTTGTGCTGTTGTGAAATAAAATTGCTTGATGGTTTTAACTTCTAAATGATTCTGGTTCTGCCTCTGGAGTTTTTGGTGTGCAGTTTCTTTTCATCTGCAGTGTATTTCGTTTGAGGGCGAAGGCTCCAAATTTCAGTCCAGAAACACTTGAATTCAATGATTCCTGGCAGATATTTCCTCATGAGTGAGTGTAGAGCCCGAAACTTTTCATATTGGAACCCTTTCCTCTCTCTCTTTGATCTGTGATGAATGTTCAAAGAAAAAATTGATTTTTGATTCACAAAATGTATCAGAAACGAGGCATTCTCAGATTTTTCTTTTTTGCTCTCTTCCTCTTTATGCCTTTCTCAGCACTTTCTTCTTTCTCTGTATGTGCAAAAAAAGGAAAAAAAAACTTTTGTGATTTTCTCTTGCATGAAGCTCTGGTGGATATGGTTATGAATTATTACAGATCCTCAATTCAAAGCAAATGTACGACTTTTATTCAAAGGAGGAAGCAAGGCAAAGAACGGACATCCACATTTATATTTTCAGTTTACTAACACATTTTCCACTTAAATACACGAGCATTTGCACACGCTGGAAGCTTAGTCTTAAATACACAAATAAAGGAAGATTACTCTTGAATACAGAGATGAAAGATCATTTGTTTCAAGATCAAAGCAAAGTTTCATACAACTAGAATGAGCTTTTTTTTTTTTTTTCCTTTTGTCACTTTCATACACTTTCACTCTTCCATCCGCATTTTCTACTTGCAACTTTTCTTCTTTATGGTGGTTAAAAAATGACTTTCATCAAGATGCTAACATGTGTTCAAGCAATCAAGTTTTTCTTTCGAAGCTTACGCATCATTCAACAGCTCTGCCACCAAGAGCCATCCCGGAGCTACCCCTATTTCAAAGACGTCACCCTCACCTACAGTTCAAGATTCCCTCTTCCACGTTGAAGACGTGTAACACCCATGTATTCAAGACAGACAGTCATAGACGATGAAGAGATTCCCCGCATGCAATCCCAATGATCCAACGCCCACAATCATTGTCGTTATAATAAATACGCTCATGCAGATCGTGCATTTACGCAGATCTCACCAGCACCCTATCCATCTCTATGCCAACACTTCAGTACAAAAAGATCTTCTCCCCCAACGAGAAGGGAGGGCCTTTTCCTTCCACTGAATCCTACCTCAGTAGATACCGACTAATATTTGTAATTTCTGTAAACGTGTGAATTGTAGTGAATTTTCTCCTACCCATGGTTTTTCCCGATTTGGGTACACGTAAAAATATTGTATCTCTGTCTATTGTCTGTGTTGTGATCACTATTTTACACTTACACCCCACTTTTCGATTCTCGCTTGTGGTGTGGACGACTGCCTAATCACTATCAGCGAAAAATTCGCCCACAAACTGATGCTTTCATTGAGATTTAAGTCCCAACACTTAAGATCTCTCCCATAAAAATCTAAAATTTTTCTCAAAAAGCCTCTTCAACATCGACAATGGCCCCTAAAAAGTGAGCCATCAACGACGCAACATCCAAAGGCAAAGCCATCAGAAACGCTGGGGGCACGGTCCATCCACCGACCAACAATCAACCGCATACCACCGAGGACACCGGCTCCTCCTCGCCTCAGGGGGAAACCACCAATGTCCAATCGCAGTGACACGAAGACCAACTCCTTATACACTCGTTGACATGAAAGAGCAGATGAAGGAACAACAAGCCCAATAAGATCGCGATCTAGAGCAGGCAGTCCTCGACCGCGAGAATGTCATCTATGAGCATGAGGCATTAAGGTGGTTCAAAGACCAACTTCAGGCTCAAATCACTGCCCTCTAGAACATCCCCATCGACACAGTCATAAAGAGAGCTTGAAGTCAGTGGATCTCCCAACCTCTAAGTCTTTGACGAACTGATCCAAACGCAGATCGTGAAATCCAAGCTGCAGGGCCACCCAACGCTTTCAGCTGCCAAAGTTTCTAGCTCCCCCTCTCCAAAGACATCCTGAAATCTGAGTTTCCGAGGAAGTTTTAAACTCCAACCTTCGACTACTACTCCGGGATGAGCGACCCTATCCAACATATCAACTATTTTTGAGACAAGATGGTGGTCTATTCCCTCAATGATCCATTCTTGTGCATCATATTTCCCTCTAGTCTTAAAGGAATGGAATTGAATTGGTTCTACTTTCTACCCCCCGCTCTATCCGTAATTTCGAGAAGGTAACCAAAGTGTTCCTCACTTAGTACGCCTCTCGCCAGTAGACCAGAAAAAAAACCACACCACCTCCTCTCCGTTAAGATGAGGTAAGGTGACACCCTAAGTTTTACATAGGCTTCTTTCAAGCCAACTCGTCAAGATCCCCAACTGCGGTAAAAACGTCTCTGCACTAGCAATCATCAGCGACATGTTATAAACCTCGGTGACACTTGCCCTGAAACGTCGACACAAGTGTGAGTAGAGCGTAGAAGCGATCTACAGTAGTAAGCAATAAAGACTAATCACCACAAAACACAAGAATATCAGATTTAACATGGTTCGGCAAGTGTGCTTACATTTACGAGGATAAGGGGAATTATACTGAAAACAGAGAAGAAAATATAAGAGTTACAATAATATCTCTTTCTCACAATTCTCAAAGGTGAAAATCTCTCATAAACTTGAGTTGCTTTAAAGGCCAACCCAAAAGAGTTTATACAGACTCCTAGGACCATTCTAGTTCAACACAAACTTCATTAATACAAACAATACCGCCTCAGAGAAAGAAAAAAACTCGAACTAAAAACAAAATCTCAAAAGAAAACTGCCAGAAATGCCATTAGTCGACTAATTCATATTATTAGTTGACTAGTCTTGATTATTAGTCGACTATACAGTCGAAAACTGAAATTACCTTAATCTTTGTTGCGCCGTATTAGTCGACTCTTGAGCTACCATTAGGTGACTAATCTGCATTAGTCGACTACCCTTGACCATTAGTCGACTACCACGTGCTGTGTAAATCTGTCCGTTATTGATCTCTAAAGATTGTAACATCTCCACTTGAACCTGAATTCTTCTCCAATGAATATGAGGTACCCAAAATACTAACAATCTCTATCTTGACTCATATTCATTGAGCCCTCTTGTAGAAATTGACCCCCGCTTTATTCACTGTGCTTTCCCCCTTTTGTGATTTCGCATGGTTCCCTCCCAAGAGCCTAGTCTCCACCTTACCTTTGGAGAACCTGGATGAAGTTTAGAAATGCTTTGAACTTCTCCACCGGATGATCTTTGTCACATGTCTGTTGGATTCATTTTTGTACTGAACTTCACCAAGTCGATCGTCTTGTCATCTACAATCCACTGATCTATCTTGTGATACTTCATATCAATGTGTTTTGTCTGCTTATTATACATTTGATCCTTAGCAAGATGAATAGCACTCTGATTATCGCAATGAACCCAAATTGAATCTTGATGATGCCAAAAATCTCGACCAATCCTCTCAACTATAAAGCTTCATTTGATGCCTCAACTACATCCACGTACTCTATCTCTGTCATTAAAAGTGCCATTGTGTCCTGCAATTCTTCCTTTCAACTAACAGTACAGTCAGCTACATAATCCGTCATAGATCTTCACTGATCAAGATCGCCAGCATAATATGCATCAATATAGCCTTATAATACTCCAGGCTTCCCTGTTTTCAATTCTGAAACACCAAGCCTACTCCAGCAATCTCTCGTAGATATCGTAGCACCCAATTCACTGCTTCTCAATATTGCTTTTATGGATTTGACATAAACCGACTTACTATACTAACTGCATAAGCTAACTCAGGCCTAGTGCAGACTATAACATACATGATTGATCCCACCGCATTATCATATGATACTCAAGACATCTCCTCCTCTTCTTTTGGTGATTTAAAACCAGTTGATAAATTAGTTAAATCAGATCTTTACAAATCAAGTTGGTTAAAATCGAAGATCAACAGAAGAATCATCAAAATCAGAAGAACAAAAGGCTAATCTTTTAAGATAATTGGAGGATAACTTGAAGTAACCTGCTAAAAAAGTGATGATCAGTCTTTCTTCTATCATGTTGAATCTTTTCAATACCTTGAGAATATAGTTCTCCTGGGATAGTCAAAGTCTCCTTGAACCTCTATCTTGAGTGCTCTCCATACCTAAGATCTTCTTGACTTCTTTCAAATCCTTCATGTCGAATTCCATTTAGATGATCTTTAACCTTCTAAATATATGCCTTATGTTTTGCAGCAATTAACATATCATCCACATATGGCATCAAATATGTCAGATCATCATTCTGCTTGAAATAGATACAACTGTCATTCTTACATCGAGTGTTTCTAGCCTTGATCATGAAAGAGTCGAACCTTTTGTATTACTGCCTAGGAGACTGTTTAAGTCTATAGAGGAACTTCTTGAGAAGACATACCTTATTTCCTTGACATTCTTGAATATACCCTTCAGGTTGCTTCATGTATATTTTCTCCTCTAGCTCACTGTGCAAAAACACTATTTTGACATCCAACAGATCCAACTCTAGATCAAATTGAGCGACTATTGCCAACAACTTCTGAATAGATGTATACTTGACTATAAAAGAGAAGATCTCATTATAGTCAATACCCTCCTTCTGAGCATATCCTTTGACAACTAATTTTGTCTTGTACTGCTCATTGTCCTTCTTACAAAGACCTATTTGCAACCTATTGCCTTAAAATTCTTTGAAAGATCTACCAACTCTCATGTTTGATTTCTTTCCCAAGACCCCATCTCCTATTCCATGACTGTAATCTCCTTATCGCTATTATCTGCCTCGATCACCTCCCTATAACTGTTAGGATCTCTTGCTTCAATTACCAATACGAAAGAGACATGATCTCTCCTCAGCTACACCTTGTTGGTGCACCATAACTCTGACTGACTGTCTTAACAGTCTAGATAGCTTCTAAGTAGCCTCCTGTTTTCATTTGAATTTGAGGAATTATCATCTGACCTATCAGGCTTTTTAGAGCCATCTGAGAATTCAACTCTCTTTACCTGAGTGTCTGCTGAACTATCTGAAGCTTCACTTTTCGCTTTATCCTCACTCTCTAACCTATCTTGCAACATTGATTCTTCATCATAGACCGCATCTCTAGTGGTGAAAGCGCTCCTTGCCTCCGAATCCCAAAGTCTGAAACCTTTGACTCCTTTGGTGAATTCGATGAGTTGCACTCCTTAGACTTAGATTTGAGTTTGTTTCTTTTTTTTGCTATCAAACAAACTATACGTCGGCAATTGAAAATCCATAAGATTGAATAATCCACAGACTCTCCTCGCCATATCTCCTCTGGGATATGGATATTACCGTTGTAGATGGTGACCTATTTACAAGATAACATGCAGGACTCGCCGTGCCCAAAATCCTTCTGACATGTCAACTCGTAACCTGATACTATGATCACGCTCTATAAGTGCCAGATTCATGTTCTCTGCTATTCCATTCTGTTCTGGTCATCCTGGAATACTTAGCTAGTGTTCGATGCCTTCACCTGCCAAGTAAGTTTTGAATTTTGCGGAGGCATACTTGCATCTATTATCGGACCTCAAGACTTTCACCTTTCACCCTTTCTGATTCTCCACCATAGTTTTTCTCTTCTTGAACTTCTAAAATACTTATGATTTCTGCTTCAAAAAGTATAACCAAACTCTCCCGAGAAGTCATCTATGAACGTGACATAATGCTTAGCACCTCCAATGGATGCTACTGGCGAAGGTCCCCATACATCTGTGTGTATGAGATCTAGTAAGCCTTTTATCTTGTGTTGTGATATAGAGAAAGCTACTCTACTCTGTCTACCCATGATGCAAAATTTACAAAGACTAAGTTTGCAATATTTAATATCTGGTAGAGCACCTTTGTTGTGTAGGGTTTGAAGACATCGCTCGCTCATATGTCAAAGACGTATGTACGAAAGTCTTGTAGTGTCCTTCTACGTTGCTGCTTAAGCGTCACCAACAATAATGCTCCCAATCATCTTGTATAAGTTTGCCAATCATTCTCCTTTGAGAATCGTCATGGAGCCTTTGGTAACTTTACATCTGCACCTGAAAACTTGCACCCTTGAGCTTCCAAAACTCCGAACGAGAGAAGATTCTTTCTTAAATCTGGAATGTGACGCACGTTCGTGAAGGTTCAAATCTGTCCATCAAACGTCCTCATACGAATGTTGCTAATACCAACTGTCTTGCACACAGCACATTACCCATCAGGACTGAGCCTCCCTCGAAAGACTTGTATGTGCTGAACCATTTCCCTTTTGGGCACATGTGGTATGTGTACCCTGAGTGAAGTAACTAAGCATCTGAATACTTTTTTTCTGACTGAGCTGTCAAGACATCACATGGATCCTCATCTGCTTCTTCAACAATAATGACTTGTTTTGACTTTTCGCGCTGGTACTTGTCCCATCAGAATTCTTATCGTCTTTCTTCTTCAGTATCTCCTTGTATTTGATACAACTTCTCATGATGTGCCGGTTTCCTGTAGTTGTAGCAAAAATTACTGCTATAAGCATCTGGATCCCTTTTGGGGCCCATACTCTTTGATCTCCCCTTTTGACCCTTGACAACTAGTCTTGAAGCCTCCTATGTGAAATCCATCTTCTTCATTAACTCATTTTCGAAGCATCTGTCGGATATCTTTCAACTTTAAGGTTTTCTTACTATACATGATGGTGATCGCCAAGTGATCATAACTTGATGGAAGAGGAGAGTAATAGAAGAGCTTTGTCTTCTTCTTCTAGCTTTACCTCCAGAGCTAACAAGCACTCAAAATCCTATTGAAAGTATTTAGATATTGTAGAATAGGCGTACCTTCTTTCATTCAAAGGCTTTATAACTGCTTCTTCATGAAAAGCTTGTTCGCAAACTCTTCGCCATGTAAAGGCTCTCTAACCGACACCATAGAACAGCAGTTGTATCCTCGTTCATGACGTTGTAGAGGACCTCATCTGATTGGCATAATATGATCATCACCTTTGAGCGAAAGTCGATGTTATTCCACTCATCATCTTTCATCTTTGATGGCTTCTTCTCAACACCAAACAGGCCTTGTGTATGCCCTCATTCATGAGCAACGACGTTATCCATATTTTTTACAACAAGAAGTTGGATTTTCTGTAGAATTTCTCCACCTTGAACTTAGTTGTTGTGGTCGTCTTACTAGCCATTGCACTGATATCATTTGTTATAAACCTCAGGGACATTGGCCCTGAAATATCATTTGTTATGAAATGCCGACACAGCAAGAGAAAACCCAAGGGACTCAACAACGAAAGCGTAAAAGCGATCTACTACTGGCAAGCAATAAAGACTAATCACCACAAAATACGAGAACACTAGATTTAACGTGGTTCAACAAGTGTGCCTATGTCCACGTGGAGGAGGGGAGAAATTTTATTGAAAATAGAGAATAAAATACAAGAGTTATGTAGATCTCACCAACATCCCATCATCTCTATGCCAATAGTTCAATACAAATAGACATTCTCCCCCAGGGAGAGGAAGAGCC